>JAWQUT010000068.1:269726-294576 GCA_033807755.1 Ellobium chinense | reverse complement strand
GGGCTGGATAGCTCTCGAAACGTTCGTTCTCTTCTAGATATCTGCCATAAATCCTAGCTGCCTTTCATACATTCTCTACTATTGTACTCCTGTAACTACTGTACAAGTGCTCCCCCTCATGATGCCTTCATATGCCTCCTCTCCCCAACCCCCCCCCCCCCCCCCCTGTAAATATCGTTTGCTACGCCTCTGAGATAAGTGCTAAGTAGAATGTAACCGCCAATGTTTATGAAAACTGTAGAATCAGACAAGTTCAGATCGACCTTTAGCTGACACCAAGACACCAATAGAAGAATTGGAGACAAAATTGCTGCCTTATACTAAGATAAAGGTAAACGGGTAAACAGTCCATCACTCCAAAGAGTGCATGTGTAGATTTTAAACATCGCTGTTTCTTTTGTTGTATTTTTATTAGATGGGGGAATGAGAAGATTCTAAACTTACATGACAGGGGGAATTCAAAGATACGTCTATATGGCTCAAGTTAAGCGTAGAATAGAAGAAACGTGATTTTAGACTTCTACACATTTTCTTTCAAAGTTAAATTACATCACCGACCTCACAAAAAGGTTTATCACTGACGACCTCTTTCAAATTATAGTAAGGGTGTTTCTTAGTGTACAAGTTTGCATTTTGCAGTGAGACGATGTATCAGCAATACTATCAATATAACTTTATATACAGAGCATATATGTAAGCAAACATGATTGATATAACGGATCTATAATGAGTGTTTGTTTGATATCAGATTTATGAAATGAGTTATACATTTATCGTATTCGCGAACCTCTGGCGAGCGAATATGAGAAATGTATAACGAATTGTGAAAACGACCCTGAAGTGGCCCTCGCCTTATTTGAGACATGTCACTCACAACTGAACTGAATGTACCACGCAGTTACGCGACGCAAAGTAGATCCAAACAGCTGACAATCGTCGATTCAATTTTAGATCATCTCTGCCATGCCTTGCCGGTCAATTTTCATGAAATGTGGTTGAGAATCCATTTTTGCTGACGACTGCAAGCCTACATAAGGGAAATCCTAAAGCAGTGAAAATAGACGCAAAACAAACAACGTCACATATTCATATGTCTAGAGATCTCCAAGGCTTCCAATCAAAATATTCGTATGCGCCAAAGATCAAATTTATGTAACGTGTGACATAAAAAAAAATATTACACACTTTTATGTCGCCTGAAACAGGCCCTGTTTATATGATAAAACGCATAACAATCAAAGGTATGTTTAGGCCTGTTTATATGACAAAACGCATAAAAATCACAATTTCACGAGCATAACATACTGCGGAGCAAGTATAACAAAAAAGAGCGACGGTTTGTCACGAGGAAAAAAAAATACAACTTATGAGATACGACTGTCTAGTAAGGCTATCTTTATCTTTGGTGAGTACCCTTTCAGGACCCTCGTTCAAGCCTAACAGTTTACACAGCGCTTGCAGCTGATAAATTTCTCATGTTAATAAACGGCAGGGGGTACCAATACAAGGGCTACCACACACACTTGAAGATTAACGCGATCGATTCGATAAATAAATGTCTGACGAAAACAAGGCTAGTTCTTCCATAATTGTATGTTATGCAACGGTCTTGAAAGAAGTGCAAATGGATGCATGTTATATTATGCGTGTTCAGTATTTGCCTGTGTATTCCTATTAAGCTGCTCGTGGTTTCTTTTATTAAATGCGTATATTTTTTTTCATTTATACACCTGAAAAAGTGTTTTTAAGTAAATGTATTTGTGTGCATTGTGGATGAAGAATTAAGAGAGTAGGTGTTGATGGACATGTATAACTATGTGCATGTGTATAGACCTTCGCACTGAGGATCTGAAACAACATAAAGGAGAACAAATGAAAGGGTGTGCCTCTGATGAGAGAAAACAAACTTTATGTTTTATATCTAGTTCCAGATAGGGCTGTCTTTATACCGATGTTCGATACCTGTAGTCCCAATGCAAATAGTTATGTCGATGCCAGTAATCGAGAGTCAAAAGACTCAGCCATCTGCCCGGATTTTCAAATATCTATGAAAAATTCATCATTTTGCCTCCTGCCGTGGTATCAGGTTGTTCGTCTCACGTTCTAAGAATCCGTCCCTGTGGCGAAATCTACAGCACGAAATCTAAAGGACTATACTGCTGTGCACATCGCATTTCCTGAATGATCTAACCTTTAACAATGGATTGGTTAAGAAACATTCTGTCCTGTCATTGTTTCAGTTGTAGAAATGTTTAAGGAAGTGGAAGCGGGATTTTCAGAACGGCTAAATCTATAACTAAATCAAATTACAAGTTCAGAATAGGTGACATCGAGAACACAGCGAAGAAGCCACAGAAAACAGCTGAAAAACCAACAAAGAGACGCATTATTATTTGGAAGTTATGCCTTATGGATGTTTGAGGAGTGTGACTGGATCACGATTTGGATGTAAACTTCAGTGAAATCAACAATAAAGTATAATTATCAGCCCCCTCCTTCCCCAATCCACCTCAGCCCCCATTATGGTGTTACTCTTTGAAACAAACAAAAAAAAAATGCGGAGTCTCGAAAACAGAACAAAATTTAGCTTAAGAGAACAGTCATAGCAAATAAGATAAGTTATGCTATTGATCTTTGTTCAGATAAATAATTTCTCTGACCAGTACGTTCAACAGGCTAATGCACTGACTGTGTAAACAGTTTACTGTGATTTGAAGATTTATCAAAGGAGTGGGTTGGAGGGCCAAAGAATATATGATTCTTGTCTAGTAAAAAAAAAAAAACCCAGCAGTCCAGAATGGATAAGGGTAGCAAAGATACAGAAAATAAAACTTATGTTAAGATCAGTGGCGGCTCGAGAGCCCAAAATTACCCTTGCGACCCTGGGGCCTCTGGATAAGTTAATGAGAGATGTAAAATCTTGTATTGTAGCCACCAGTGAAGAAAACATTGGCATCTCCATACCTTCCATCTACCATCTCCTCGAGAGCGCACATGACTTTTATTGTGAACATAGCGCAAAGTAAGTGACAATTTGAATACATACCTCAAAGCATAATTAAGGCATTTGGGTCTGGGTTGATCACTGGATCTGTTTAACGAGTTTTAAAGAATATTCTTAGCTAAATTCTACCTGGCATTACAAGAGTTGCACTTAATGACGAACCACCACAGGTTAAGACTGTTTCTCTTCGCAATAACCTTCAAACCTATTAACTAATGAGAAATTACGACCCGAACGTCATTAAAAAAAAACATGTCATTCTATGAGTACCTCTGCAGGTATGTCTGACTATTTATATAATTTCTAAACTACGATACATCGTATGTTGTCAGAACAATGAACAAAACAATTCTAAGACTTACAAGGACAGGGAAGTGAGTTTTGTTGGGGTTTTTTTTTTAAATTTTATTTGAGAATCTTTGCAGACAAATCCACTAGACTATAAAACAGCCAAATAGGGTTTGTATTGTGTGAGAGGAGTTTTTAAAGGTTAAACACTGGTCGTTGACATTTTTCGAGGTTGATAATATTTTGATTTCGATCCAAAAATATCGGCAGTGTGACCTTATCATTTAAAAGGATTCTTTTTTTACTCTTTTCGGAAAACCTGGACGCAATCTTCCCCGAAAACGTCGGCAAACTAATCAGGGAAATGGATTTATGACGAAACATCCACTAGACTACCTGTCCTTGTTGTTTACCAGGACTTCACCGAGTTTTCTTAAACTGGTCTGAGCTATGCACGTAGTTCATTCCATATCCATCGAGTCGCAAAGGCCCCATTCCTCAAAGAGCACAGAAGAGGTTATATAGGCACCCTGGCTCCTAACGTTCGTCTGGATAAGACCCTTCGGGACATCGACACAGGTTTAGATGCCTTTTCTGATCCCCGCTTGGAGGTCCATGTGCAGGAAAGTAGAGAGTAATAGACTATGGCCTGGAATGCAATGCTCCGTAGGGGACCAGACAAAGCGTAAGTTGCTGTGGTGATAATCGGAATCATGCCTTACTGTCTGGGCGAGAAACTGGGCACCAGACTCAGAAGGTTACTGGATCTTCCAGTAGAACATTTAGCGAGAAATTTAAAACTTATGTATACTTTCTAATTAAAATTCGAAAATACAGAAGTTAAAAAAAATCCCAACTCTGTTTATGAATTATATTTAAATATTTTGCATTACTCGCTTACTAATGATAAACTATATGATGAATTGGCCTCGCTTTCGTGTTCTAATCAAATTACCGCGATCTTGCCTAATCTATGGTAGACGGTTCAGTAAATGCGGAGTGATACATGACCCTAGGATGCACTATTTCACTAATCGAAACAAAGCGAACAGCTGATCGTGTGTTGGCAGCCTAGGCTATGACAACAATCATAATGGAGGCAGAGAATACGAGAGACAAAGAGAGAGAGACAGAGAGAAAAGAGAGAGAGACAGAGAGAAAAGAGAGAGAGAGAGAGATAATGAGAACAACTGGTTTAAACCAACAGTCTCCAAAACACCACAATAATGACTCCACAGCTGCACAAAAGAGAAAATCTTCTAACATTCTGCAACAAAAACTGTGCCCTGATGATAATCCTAACCTTCAAGTGGTCTGTATCTCAGCCTCTGTAGGAAGAAATGAACATGAAGCAACCTAACTAAACCATCAGCCTAGCACAATTCAACTCACATGCTCACAAACAGCCCTGGGCCTACCTTTAATTTCACCAACTCCACTGTGAATATCACATGAAAATAATCCAGAGTCTGTGATCAATTCAATCCCACCGTTTGATTTGTTTTCAAGACTGTTTATTTATATCCTTATCTTTCAGCACAAACAGCTAAAGATGGCAACTTTATCGTGGCATTTTAGAGCATTACATGATCTCCTATGAATATATAGTATGGAAATAAGCAAGAAATCTCCTTACCATTGCTGCGTAACTCTGGCTTTCTAACAAATCCAAGATTGAACATTAAATTGCAATAGTATTAATTTTACATGTGTTATTATTATTGTTAGTATCTAAGTAAACACCGTTTCTATATTATGTATGCAATGGTTATTTGCTAAATTTTGAGAAGGGTGGAATTTATTGAGCCTTATATCAATAATTTCTTGAATTTATCGGAGTCACATTATAGCAACAACTTCTTGAATGTGAAGATTAACCAAGAATACATATCTTGCTTCATACATGAAGTACATTATTCTATTAATGAGTGGAAAATATTAGGATGATCTATGCTACATGCAATAAGTATTGTTTATGGTGCTGAAAAGTTGAGTGCTAGAATTTTTCTAGCAGTTACTTTGACTAGATTAGTTTATCACCGCAGTAAAGTAAAATGCTCTGCTGCTACTTATTAAAACTATTATATTCAGATGTTGCACGCAATGAGCACTGCACTGTGACCTTCACTGGTTATCAACATTAGCGGAACCATGTTTGCTTGCTCTAGTTAATACTATTATATTGTGTGATGATGCTGATAATTAGATTTATGTCAATTCTGCCACTACTTTCAACATTATTTTTCTGATTTCTGTTTCTGATTCATAGTCTACCACTGACTCTATTGAAAGAAAAAAAATGCCAATACTCATTTTCAAATGAGAGTGGCTCCTTGACCTTATGTACTCACTGCCCCTTTCTTGTATCTTGTCCCAGCCTATTGCTGTTCTAGTCTATATCCTGGATGTCTCTAGATTTAGAACTTGGACAGTAGTATAGGCCTATTTTACCATCTGTTTTTATCTTGCAAAGTATACACAGTCTAGATCTAGATCTAAATGATCTATGTTTCTGTCCGTCGTGAACCTAAAACCAGTCTAACACACTGTAAACACTATAGTCTACAGACTATAGGCCTAAACCTGAGGTGAGCCGAGATCTACAAGGTCCTGATCTCACACACATTTCCAGTCTAGATCGTGTCTTTCTGATTCGACACCCATAATAGTTCGGTTCATAATGCGCATTGACTTACTTCAAAAATAGGCCGTGTCTTGAATTGTTAGTACAGAACTGTTCAGACCTTTGGCTAATCTAGGCACTGATTATTTTCTAATCTAGACTAGTCTATACTAGTCTAGTCTAGACTAGCTAGACTAGATTAGATCAACCAATCAAGATAAAAAAAAGCAAGTTTTGTGAACCTTGTTTATGCATCCACGCCACTGATCAAAAAGATAAAATTCCTATCCTGTTGTAGGATTTTAAGTGTACCTGTCTCAAGCTAACGCAGTTGCTAAATCTAGATCTAGATCTTTTTCGCTTGTCACAATAAAACGCATGGGTCTTTTCATTTTTGGTTTAGCCGTCGCCTAGTCTAGCCTAGATCAGGATCTGTGTCGGAACACGCAGCTAGTCTATGTGCAATGGACTTGCAAGACATCACTTCAACTTTTCAGCCTGCCTGACAACCGATGACGCATTTTTCTGTATAGAAAATATCTAAATTAATGCACAGCACTGTCAGAGAGAAGACACAAGGCTTAATTGTCATCTTGAATAATTCTGCAATCACAAACCGTTTCTCTGCGAATGACACTGGCAGCCATGAAACTAGGACTGGATTATTTTTCTCGTCTGCTGGGTTGCCAGACTTTCTTTGGAGCCGGAGCCAAACAAGAGCAAAACCATGTCAGGAAAAGGCCTAGCCTAGTGGGATCAGGATTGGACAGAATACAAAAAAATTTACAACGAACTGTCTATGTATTGAATATACTTGGATATTATAATTATCATAACCCATTTTACATTCATTGAAGCATTAGAAATATTTGTTACATAAAAACGGCGGTCGTACTTTGATTTGTGTTAATGGGGCAGTTATAACGACAGCATGACCATTAAAAATTAGTTTGAGAGAAGTACAAGTACTATTTGTACAGGAAAATAATTTATCATTTTTCAACGATGGTCCATTTTTGGGATCTAATCATGACACTTTTCCTGTCTAATCCAAATAAACCCTTCAAAAATAGAGACATGGTTTATTATATTTAATGTATATTATTATACGGTGTATTGCTTCAGTAGTATTATGTTCATAGTCTGCTGAACTTATATCTGGGTTGTTTTTTTGTGTTTTTTTGTGTTTTGTTGTTGTTGTTAAAAAAGAATTAATATTTCTACTGGTCAATACTAATTCTTTTAATTTTAGAATAAACAGGCAGGTTATTGATACGCAACGAGATATCCACTGTGTATTTAGTGTGGACAAAATAATCGCTAAAGTCGACGGAATGCGTAAGAGAATCAAGCACCCCTGGTTAACTAGGTGCCAGCATTTAAAAAAAAAAGATGCACTCTTCATTGCATTCGCATGATATACAAGTAAGAGTTAGTAAGAGTCGTCATCAGTGATCACCTCCAGGGTGAGGAACCACAGCTAGATGAACACAGAGCTGAGAGGTTCAGACTCTGGAGAGTGGAAAAAAGGATCGGGCAGACAAAGTCGGCAAGAGGGAAAGAACAAAAGAGTGTGGAACCAGCATCTGACGGGTGCCATCAGCCTTCACACGTTGCGTCATCTGCTGGGGTGGACTGAGTAGCCCATACATGGGGATGCCCAATATGCTATGACATCGATAAGGACCCCAAGTAACCGAAGTAATACTTCTTTCTCATTCACTGGAAATTTGAGACATACTTGAAAGTAATTCAAAGGACACATCTTTGATGCACTCAGTCTATTTGAAATGTCTGTTCAACAACAACCAAAAAAAAAAGAATTACGCAAGCTTTTGTAGGGATGACGCCGGTAATATCGAAAGGATTACATTAAACATTTGATTCCGAGATTTCTATTCATTATAATGGAAGATTTGCCTTGCTGTGACGTTATATTTTTTTTTTAATGGAGCCAGAGAGACAGACAGATCAGAAATATTATCCTCGCTGATAAGGAAGCAGTACTAACACAAACAGACATGAATATTACGGCAGAAATTGGGCAGAGTCAGAATCAAGACAGCTCAGACATAATAAAAATCGTCGGTATGTTTACAACAAAGCCTAAGTCATACTTGCATTTTTTGTGAATGAAAATGAAAATNAAAAAAGGGAGGGGGGTAATCTCATACCAGGGGGGGTAGCTTGATACCGGTATGAGACTACCCACCCNAATCTGATACCGGTATCAGATTACCGGGGGGTAGCTTGATACCGGTATCAGATTACCGGGGGGTAATAATTGAGGGGGGTAATCTGATCACGGTACACCCGGTCCAAGAAGTAATCTCGGGTAATACTAATCGCCATATTCAAAACCCGGGTACCCGATTACTCACGATTACTACCTAGCTGGCGAGATACATTAGCAATTAATGGCTTCTTCTATCACTATGAGTAAAGCTCGTTACCCGCCCACCCCAGGCATCGTACCCGCCCAGGTCCCTATCGTTACCCGCCCGGGCATCGTCTGGGTTTCGGGTTTGAGGTCAGTGACAGTATGCTTGCGACGTGATGTTGTTTATTGTCGAAACAGACCAACCCTTCCCCTCCCGTTCCCAAGCTCCCAAGCATCATCCCCTTAGCTGCTCTAATGCGGTGATGAGGGCTAGCTTTTTGTTCTTTGTTCCCCCTTTTTTTTCCATTTTCCAACAGTGAAAATGGATTTTTTTTCTTCTCAATTATACCTTTTTTTTTTTATTGTTGTTCTTGTTTTCTTTCAATGTTTTATCATCTTAGATATAATAGTAGGTAAACCTTTAGACTTCAGAGTACACAGAGAAATTGTAAAGAAAATGTTATTATGTGAAGGCAAGACAATAAAGACCAAAATAATATAAACTACATGTAGTAATATAAATAGAAAAGACCATAACCATTCGCAATTGCAAACTTCGGATTATTTATGGTAAAGATACAGAGATCATCAAACGGCGGCAATAAATTCTGAGAGCAGAGGACGAGAGGGAGAAGGGGACTTGAGGGAGGAACTGCTGGTCGCTAGCTGCTTTTACNCCCATTCCTCAAAGAGCACAGAAGAGGTTATATAGGCACCCTGGCTCCTAGCGTTCGTCTGGAAAAGACCCTTCGGGACATCGGCATAGGTTTAGATGCCTTTTCTGATCCCCGCTTGAAGGTCCATGTGCAGGAAAGTAGAGATTAATAGACTATGGCCTGGAATGCAATGGCTCCGAAGCGGACCAGACGAAGTGTCAGTTGCTTTGATGCTAGTCGGAATCATGCCTTACTGTCTGGGCGAGAAACTGGGCACCAGACTCAGAAGGTTACTGGATTTTCCAGTAGAACGTTTAGGTTGGTCAAAAAAATTGGATTATCGGTGTCGATAGTAGCTGTGTAGAAATAATCATATAACATGAAACCACACCGCAAAAGTGGTGAAATTCAGTTTTGAATTTGTAAAAAAATAATTGTTGCAGCCAGTGTTTCCCAATGGCTTCAGCGGATTTCATTTGTGCGGACCTGTGATCTGCAAAAGAAGGCCAAATTTTCAACCCCTTTTCATGTAATTTAAAATTGTGAAAAATTTAAGCAAAGGATCCCCACCGTAACCAGTATACAGTCTTCGAAAAAAGCCACACGCCCGAAGCCCGAGGCGTGTAAATCGGCGTTCGGGCGTGTGACGCTAATTATTTGACACGCCCAACTGGCGTGTGAGTCAAAACAAAAACGAGCAAAAAGTGAAGATGATCGATGTCTCCGAACGAACGACATTATTTTGTTTACAAGCGAGTTCACGTCTTCCATATTGGATCTTGTAATATTAAAAAGTCCGATGACAGTTTTTGCAAAACAAAAGCCTAGCCTCTAACATATTTCTAATCAGTTGTACGAAAACAAAACTACTTGGTTCCATGTTTTTAATCAGGTCCAGGGACACTTTTGGAACTCTTTTGCTACGAAAAGCACAGAGCTCTGTAAGTCTGTAAACAAATTGTCGTCTGCACTAGCCCTAGACTAGTCTAGTCTAATCGTAGTTTGTTTTGATCGAAATGAGCTATCTGCGCAATTTTAAGGGCGCAAAGCCCGGAAAGTCGGCGAGTTCCACTTCTCGTAGTAGTTCTCAAGCCTCTAGTTCCGGTGCAAAGACCGACTATGAAGAATAGAGGCACAGAAAATTCCAGGAATCTTGGACACAAGGTAGACTAGATCTAGTTCTAGACTCTAGGCCTTGTTGGTTACGGTACGACAGTGCGGAGAACTGCATGTATTGCGACTGGTGTATTGTGGGCAAGGTGGCAGCAAAGAGTGTTTTCATAACAGGTAATAAAAATTTCAAGCTTGAAGCTATCAAGCAACATGAAAACAGCAAGCCACCCTTGTATATAGCTGAACGTTTTAAGCCAGTCGAGGGCACAACCAACACAACTGCTACTAGCACAGCAGCAGACTGTCTTCTCAAACTAAAAAAAGGAGAAGCTGATGGAGGAGAAGATGATGTGGGAGAAGAAATGGAAAGATCGGAAGGCTGGATTGAGGTGATGATTTGTTTTTATAGAAATACCTATAGTGATTAAAATACTTTACAGTCCAATTTGAACATGTTTGTCTCTTATTTTCCTTTAATTATGCTTTGGGACTTCGGGCTAGTAAAACCTGATTTGGGCTAGTGACATCTGATGTTTCAGTAGCCCGAAGGGCTAGTGGCTTTCAAAGTTCTTCGTGAAGACTGAGTATATAATTTGAGCACAGTGGTGGAACCAGACCTGCAGACTAGTCTTGGCCATCTCGGAACGTTCCTGTGGTTCGAGAAGAATTTTTTTATTAAATGGCTCAAAGAAGCTTTTACAATTTGGCTCCTGCAACCTTTTGCGAGAAATTTAAAACATATGTATACTTTCTAACTAAAGTTAGAAAATACAGAAGTTAAAAAAACATCCCAACTCTGTTTATGAATTATATTTAAAAAGTTTGCATTTCTCGCTTTACTAATGATGACCTATATGATGAATTGGCCTCGCTTTCTGTTCTAATCAAATCAGAACACAGTTTTACCGTGATCTAATCTGTGGTAGACGGTTCAGTAAATGCGGAGTAATAGTCTACATGACTCTAATGTGCATTTGTTTATATTTCACTAATCGAAACAAAGCGAACAGCTGATCGTGTGTTGGCAGCCTAGGCTATGACAACAATCATAATGGAGGCAGAGAATACGAGAGAGAGAGAGAGAGAGAGAGAGAGAGAGAGAGAGAGAGAAAGAGAGAGAGAGAAAAAAGAGAGAGAGAGAGAGAGAAAAAGAGAGAGAGAGAGAAAAGAGAGAGAGAGAGAGAGCATGAACGCAGCTTTGTCCATTAAGGAAGCTGCGGCTAGGGAGATAATGAGAACAACTGGTTTAAACCAACAGTCTCCAAAACACCACAATAATGACTCCACAACTGCATAAAAGAGAAAATCTTCTAACATTCTGCAACAAAAAAAATTCCCCTTTTGATAATCCTGACCTTCAAGTGGCCTGTGTCTCAGCCTCTGTAGGAGGAAATGAACATTAAGCAACCTGACTAAACCATCAGACTAGCACAGTTCAACTCACATGCTCACAAACAACCATTGGCCTACCTTTAATTTCACCAACTCCACTGTGAATATCACATGCAAATAATCCAGAGTCTGTGATCAATTCAAACCGGCCGTTTGATTTGTTTTTAAGACTGTTCATTTATACCGTCATCTTCTTAAGCATAAACAGCTAAAGATGGCAACTTTATCGTGGCATTTTTTGAGCATTACATGATCTCCTATGAAGATATAATATAATTGGGGGAAATAAGCAAGAAAACTCCTCACCATTGCTGTACAACTCTGGCTTTCTAACAGATATAAGATTGAATATGAAATTGCAACCATATTAATTTTACATGTGTTATTATTATTGTTAGTATTAAAGTAAACACCGTTTCTATATTATGTATGCAATGGTTATTTGCTAAATTTTGAGAAGAATGGAATTTATTGAGCCTTATATCAATAATTTCTTGAATTTATCGGAGTCACATACTAATATAGCAACAACTTCTTGAATGTGAAGATTAACAAAGAATACATATCTTGCTTCATACATGAAGTAGATTATTCTATTAATGAGTGGAAAATATTAGGATGATCTATGCTACATGTAGTAAGTATTGTTTATTATGGTGCTGAAAAGTTAAGTGTTAGAATTTTTCTAGCAGTTACTTTGACTAGATTAGTTTATCACCGCAGTAAAGTAAAATGCTCTGCTGCTACTTATTAAAACTATTATATTCAGATGTTGCACGCAATGAGCACTGCACTGTGACCTTCACTGGTTATCAGCACTAGCGGAACCATGTTTGCCTGCTCTGGTTAATACTATTATATTGTGTGATGATGCTGATAAATAGATTTATGTCAATTCTGTCACTACTTTCAACATTATTTTTCTGATTTCTGTTTCTGATTCAGATTCTAGTCTACTACTGAGACTATTTTTTTTTTAAATGTCAAAATACTCATTTTCAAATGAGAGCGGCTCCTTTGCCTTGTGTATTCACTGTTGCTTTCTTGTATTTATTCCCAGCCTATTGCTGTTCTAGATCCTGGATGTCTCTAGATTTCGAACTTGGTCGGTAGTCTAGGCCTATTTTACCATCTGTTTTTATCTTGCAATGTATATACATAGATCTAGATCTAAATGATCTATGCCTTTGTCCGTCGTGAACCTAAAACCAGTCTAACACACAGTAAACACTATAGTCTACAGACTATAGGCCTAGACCTGAGGTGAGCCGAGATCTACAAGGTCCTAGTCTCACACAAATTTCCAGTCTAGATCGTGTCTTTCTGATTCGACACCCATAATAGACTAGTTCCGTTCTTAATGCGCACAGACTTGCTTCAAAAATTGGCCGTGTCATGAGTTGTTAGTCTAGTACAGAACTGTCCAGACCTTTGGCTAATCTAGGCTCTGATTATTTTCTAATCTAGACTATACTAGTCTAGCTAGACTAGTCTAGATTAGATCAACCAATCAAGATCAAAGAAAGTAAGTTTAGTCGAACCTTGTTTAGGCTATGCATCCACACCACTGATCAAAAAGATGAAAATCCTATTCTGTTGTAGGGTGTTAAGTGAACCTGTCTCAAACTAACACAGTTGTTAAATCTATCTAGTCTATCTAGATCTACTTCGCTTGTCACAATAAAACGCATGGATCTTTTCATTTTTGGTTTAGCCGTCGCCTAGTCTAGTCTAGTCCAGATCTAGTCTAGACTAGTCTAGATCAGGATCTGTGTCGGAACACGCGGCTATGTGCAATGGACTTGCAAGACATCACTTCAACTTTTCAGCCTGCCTGACAACCGATGACACATTTTTCTGTATAGAAAATACCTAAGTTAATGCACAGCACTGTCACAGAGAAGACACAAACCGTTTCTCTGCGAATGACACTGGCAGTCATGAAACTAGGACTGGATTATTGTTCTCGTCTGCTGGGTTGCCAGACTTTCTTAGGAGCCGGAGCCAAACAAGAGCAAAACCATGCTAGGAAAAAGCCTAGCCTAGTGGGATCAGGGTTGGACATAAGACAAAAAAAATTTACAACGAAATGTCTATGTATTGAATATACGTGGATATTATAACTATCATAAACCTTTTTACATTCATTAAAGCAACAAAATTAGAAATATTTGTTATATAAAAACGGCGGCCGTCCTCTGATTTTTGTTAATGGAGCAGTTATTACCAAAGCACGACCATTGAAATATAGTTTGAGAAAAGTACAAGTACTATTTGTACAGGAAATTTTATCATTTTTCAACAATGGTCCATTTTTGGGATCTAATCGCGACACTTTTTCCCGTCTAATCCAAATAAACCCCTCAAAGATAGAGACAAATATGGTTTATTATTTAATATACATACGGTTTATTGCTACAGTCTACAGTAGTATTATGTTCATAGTCTGTTGAACTTATATCTGTGTTGTTGTTGTTGTTGTTGTTGTTGTTGTTGTTGTTGTTGTTGTTGTTGTTGTTAAAAAAGAATTTATATTTCTACTGGTCAATACTAATTATTTTAATTTTAGAATAAACAGACAGGTTATTTATACGCAACGAGATATCTACTGTGTAGTTAGTGTGAACAAAATAATCGCTAAGCCATGGCTAAAGTCGATGGCATGTATCTGCGAATCATGTACCTCTGGTAAATTAGGTGCCAACATAGAAAAAAAAGATGCACTCTCTATTACATTCGCATGATATATAAATAAGAGTTAATAAGAGGCGCCATTAGTGATCACCTCCAGGGTGAGGAACCACAGCCAGGTAAACACGGAGCTGAGAGGTTCACACTCTGGAGAGTGGAAAAAGGATTGGGCAGACAAAGTCGGCAAGCGGGAAAGAACAAAAGAGTGTGGAACCAGCATCTGACGGGTGCCATCAGCCTTCACACGTTGCGTCATCTGCTGGGGTGGACTGAGTAGCCCATACATGGGGATGCCCAATATGCTATGACATCGATAAGGACCCCAAGTAACCGAAGTAATACTTCTTTCTCATTCACTGGAAATTTGAGACATACTTGAAAGTAATTCAAAGGACACATCTTTGATGCACTCAGTCTATTTGAAATGTCTGTTCAACAACAACCAAAAAAAAAAGAATTACGCAAGCTTTTGTAGGGATGACGCCGGTAATATCGAAAGGATTACATTAAACATTTGATTCCGAGATTTCTATTCATTATAATGGAAGATTTGCCTTGCTGTGACGTTATATTTTTTTTTTAATGGAGCCAGAGAGACAGACAGATCAGAAATATTATCCTCGCTGATAAGGAAGCAGTACTAACACAAACAGACATGAATATTACGGCAGAAATTGGGCAGAGTCAGAATCAAGACAGCTCAGACATAATAAAAATCGTCGGTATGTTTACAACAAAGCCTAAGTCATACTTGCATTTTTTGTGAATGAAAATGAAAATACGACTTTATTTATCCTTTAGGGAAAGTGTTTCACAATGTCATCCAATGTTAAACATCTCATTCATAATATAAACACATATAACAATAGGCCTACACATCATACATATAAATGCATAATATTACAAATGAAACCCATAACAAAGTCATTGCTACTCGTAAGCTGTGCAATGCCCTGCCCCCTGAGTTGGCTAGTTAGTTTACGTTACCTCCAACCCAATTACAAATCACATAATTAGTTGTTCAACTTAGTGTACAAAGTCCCGTCATTAGTAGCCAGGCAGATGGCTATGCGGGTGGGTGAGTGAGTGGATTGGTTGGTTGGTTGGTTGGTTGGTTGGTTGGTTGGTTGGTTGGCTGGCTGGCTGGCTGGCTGGCTAGCTGGCTGGCTGGCTGGCTGGTTAGATTTTTTTCACATTATAGAATGACCATTGTTTGACATAGCGTTGGTGATTCACCTCCTCCTCTCCTCTTCCTCCTTTTCCCGTTTTGACCATGCCCATCCACTTTCCACACAGTGGACAACATCCCTGACAATGGCATCGGTCTGGATCGAATCGAAGGCTTAAGAACACATGTGATCCATGTTCTTATTCTAGTAAACGGAAGTCTACCTACTCTGGTTATAACATAGTACGGTCACCAGTGTGGACTCTCTCCAAACCGACTAGGGCCATGCAGAAGTGCCATGAAACGACAAAAGGGAGCAAGTCTACTTTTTATCAAAAGCGAGCTCAGCTTGTAAACTGAATCAATGAAGTAAGTCATCTTCACTAATCGTATAACTTCTGCAAAATCGCTTGAATTAATTTATAATTTGAATTCGTAAGGACATAAGTCCAGTGAGATCCATATTTGCCATGCCTCATTTTTGTTCATTTCTAAAAGCTTGACTTTTTGTACTTGCTTCCTTTAACCATTTCACGCCAGAGGAATCAGTTCACTTGAGCTCTGTGGTTTCTCAATCGTGAGAATTGTAGTTGGACCAAGTTCACAACAATCACCCGAACGTTGTGAGTGCACAATAGGACTCCTTTCGATGCGTTTGAATAATTTACACGTCGGTCATCACACAGAGTGATAGATGATAATTGCATCCCTGTGGTGCCAGTATAAGATAATATGCATGTTTGTACATGGTTTTACACATCATTACATCATTATGAACGAACGAACANCTTTCGATGCGTTTGAATAATTTACACGTCGGTCATCACACAGAGTGATAGATGATAATTGCATCCCTGTGGTGCCAGTATAAGATAATATGCATGTTTGTACATGGTTTCACACATCATTACATCATTATGAACGAACAAACACACACACACACACACACACACACACACACACACACACACACACACACACATACACACACACACACACTGCCTCATTGCCTCAATCAAGTGTTAATCCATCCTTTGGCACCAGAATTTTCGCACATACATCCAACTCTCAGAAGAGACTCACATGTGGTGTTGATGCCTAGCTATGGAATTCGACAGACGAGACAGAGAATGGCCATAACATAATCAAACCATGTTTTAATTGCAGTTTGATATGGTCTTGTGCTACGCTGCCATACAATGCTGTACTATACAGGGCACCATTTAACAATAGAAGAGTCGTGAAGATATTTGTTCCATCTTAATAACTCTGTGGTGTGTGGATACTGAGAAATTTTAAGCTTTCACTCTGACATTTTAGTTACCCCCTGTTCATTTACGTCTGGATGGGACTGAGTGGGGGTTATTTACATAGCTCAACAAACGTAACAACAGAAACAACAACAACAACAACAACAACAACAGCAATAGCAACAATAACGACGACGACACCACCACCAACAACAACAACAACAGCATTAACAACGACAAAACAGCGGAGGTGGGTTTCGAAGAATTGAAAATGAGAGTATAAAGGTCTCGTCGACGACTCCAGTTTGTAGGATTTGGATTATAGAATTGAAAGCCAGCTGGTGCGGACATGAGAGAAGGTACTGAAGGCTGCAGGAGCCTAACTGGTCAAAAAAGATTGGACTATCATAGTCTATAGTAGCAGAGTATAAAACCTGTCATTTGGACATTAGAAATAATCGTATAACATGAAAGCACACCGCATAAGTGGTGAAATTCAGTCTTGAATTTGTAAACAAAAATAATTGTTACAGGCAGTATTCCCCAATGGCTTCAGCGGATTTTCATTTGTGCGGGCCTGTGATCTGCAAAAGAAGGCTAAAATTTTAACCCCTTTTCATCTAAATTAAAATTGTGAAAAAATCTAAATAAAGGATCCCCAGTGTAAACAGAACGTTCGTGTGGTTTGAGGAGAAATTTTTATTAAATGGCGCAAAGAGGCTTTTACAATTTGGTTCCTGCAACCTAAAATGGCATCACGGGAGACCTCAATCCCCGAGTAAGGTAGCAGGCCCTTCGCATCACAAAACAGAACCAGACAAACTGACCTGGATGATTGCATTATAAGTATGCACTGAGGTCGAAAAACTAGGACAGAAAATTGGGCTTCATTGGGGAATCAGTTCAATTGAGTGATGTCAGTGACAAGTACCCCCCTCCCCTATTCCCAAATAAACCTCATTGTTTTGTCTTCGGCTTGTCTAGTATGGAAGCCGTGCTTGTTGACTGCGTATTGCTACGTGCTAGTCGCCATGTTTTAAGAGTATGAATCTCCAGCCGATGATGGCGTTTGGCGACATCCCGATATTAGCCAGTGATGCTTTTGTAGATTTTTCATTCTGTACATTTTGGCTTCAGAAGCGGGTGAAATCGGACCATATATATATCATAACAAGTACGCGGAGGATGTCGGCCTTCTTAGAAAACGCTACATGATATCTATACTGGATTTCAGATACGATGGCGAGATTGAGAATGGTAATTACACTGGTGTCAAATTTTCAGTTCATCCATCTTAACTGCAGTCGCAGTGTAAATAACATAATTATTTATAATATAACTTATAGCTTAAGAGCTTCTTATTTGAAGTTTGGATCTCATGGGAACCGTTATAACAGAGGCAGACATTGTGTATATGGCATTTTCTGATGTTACTATCACATTGCACTATGAACTATGATCATATTGCTGGCTAGGAATTAGATGTGAAATTCACACCTAATTCTAATAATGTAGCGTGCAATATAATCATTACACTAGGAAATGCCACTGCACAGATCAGTCTGCTCTAGGGATCCCTACGAGATCCGAATTTGACAATAATATCATTTTATTAGGGACAACTGATATATGTTCAGCGGACACGAAAATTCAGAAATTGAACTCGATACCTCTTGAAACTGAAAATAATATTTCTCTAATATGAGATGGGTAACTGATAAACGTGCAGCGGACAGAAAATTCAGAATTTAAACTCGATATCTCTATGCTCGTATTCAATACAGTTGCACTGCAAACACTAGAATGTTTCCCACCTCACGCGCCAGTCCTGTCACCTCGTCAGACTGCAGCCAGTAACTGTTTACACTGTGTAATTAGAAGTCAAATGAGTTCGAGTGCACTGTACTCACGCACACCAACGCGCCTACCGTCTATAATGATATTGGATTGTGAATAGCGGCGTGAGCAGAGTGGGTGTCGTGTATAACAGCACAGTGGTGTATAGAAAGGGGGCGGTGGCTATAGACAACAGGTGCCAGACTCTGTAAGTCATTAGATATGATAAATGATATACAGTGCAAAATGCTGTTTGGCTCCAAGTTTACTAATTTTTGCTTTACTTCACAAAGTTTATGGTTTTCTTTTCTTATCTCGTACGTATATCTAGTGGTAAAATAAAACAGGCCTATACAGGGGTTTTCAAGCATTTTACATGTTACATTATATATAAGGAGTATGCTAATGAAACCAAAATTGTGACTTACCCCCATCTAGTGTAAAGGTGACATATTAAGTACTGTCAGCAGCATAAGATACAGTTTACCGAGTACAGTAAAGGCTGAATAACTCTGGTAGAAGATTCGGATCACTTAAGAAGGCAGGCAGACAGATAGGCACACAAGCAAGCAGACAGACAGACAGACAGACAAACAGACAGACAGACAGACAGGTAGGCAGGCAGGCAGGCAGGCAGACAGGCAGGCAGGCGGGCGGGCAGGCGGAGGACGGACGGATGGACGGACGGACAGACGGACAGACAGACAGACAGAGACAGAGACAGACAGACAGACAGACGGACACAACGAACTAACCAACAAATAGATAAACAAACAGAGTGAGAAACAGACCACCAAACGCATCACAAAGACTGACTGACTGACAAACAGACAGGGAAACTAGTAGGAAGCCAAGAGGCAGATAGGAAAGAACGAACGAACGAACGATCGAACGCACGCACCAATGCATTTTTAACACGTACAAACACACTAACACACAGACAGATCGGTGCGACAAAAAAAAAACAGATAAAGAACGAAAGAAAACAGTTACAACAGCGACACGAAAATTGGTCCGGATCAGTCGATAAACATCACACTAGACTGAGAGAGCCAAAACACCAACAGGCAGACAGGCAAGCTGGGAGCCAGCCGTGACTCTAGTACTCAACACTAACAAATCAGTACTCACCCTCCTCTAAGCTTACTCTTCCATCACTGCCGCACAATGCAACTGTTAAGTGGAAGAATCGAGATGAAAGCAGGGCGCCCTGTAGAGTAAAATAATTTGATCTTAACACTGACACTTTGGAAGCGAGACTAGTTAGGATTTTATTTTTTTAAGATAATCGGAGTTTGCTTTCTTCCCCCTGGCAGTAGCTGCTGCTGTGCTATGCAAAGGCTAGCTTTGTGTTTTGGCACGATGGCGTGCCCCAGCCCCCCCAACACAACACATTTAATCAATTCTTGGTGGCGGGGCCGAGTGAGCCCTCAATCGGTCGTGCATACTCACCAAGAGGTGACGGGGAAAGAGAGAAATATAAAGGAGTGGAAACAGGGAGAGAGAGAACGTACAGATGTATCCAGGAGAACGAAAATAGCGAGGAAGGAAGGAAGGGAGAAGAAGGAGGAGAACTCAATGCAATATTTTCAAGGGGGTATCGCGGTGACAGATGGTATGATTGATATATCATCATCGATATATTTGTTTATCGATACTTTATCATAGCCAGAGAAAATGTCACATGAGGAGAGCTTGGAATCACGATCTATTATTTTCCTCTTGTACATGTTCAAACACAATCAGGCATCTGCGATATGTGCATAGCAGGGTAGCCCGCTTGTGTGTGGACATAGGTAAATATGGAAGGAAGTCAGTTTAGTGCAGCAAATCACACAACACGCACAAAATTGTGAGTAGCTTCTTACTCAAAGTTTTAAAGTGGTCGTATTAAATGAGAAGAAATAGTCTATGACATAATTTCAAAAGATTAAATAGCTCTATGTCTGAACGCTAAATATGCAGCTGTCAGATATATGACCCGGATCATCAAAATTTTAAAAAGTTCCCTTGAGATCTTCGATCCCAAAGGCATCAATACGTCTTGGATGTGGAGATTTTTGTGGTTTCGAGTGAGCGAAGAAGGGAAAATTCTCGAAGAAAAATATATTGAAACAACAACATCAGAAAGAAGGAAAGGATATTAATCTTGGTAGAAGAAGAGTTTATCCAAGGGAAAAACAGCTTTCTTGAAATAAGCCTATTTTGCATCTTCAAAGTAATTTTAAAGGGGAAAAAAAAACAGCCCGTACAATGACATTTAAATGCCATTTTGGAGTCATGATCTTCAAACAGATATTCCTGTGTCATAATTGTTTTGAACTACTTTCCAAGGTCAATGTTTGATTTAATGAAATGTCTGCTTACAAAGAATATAGTGACGGCAAATGCCATGCATGGTGTCATTTGTCTGGATTTTTTTTCCCTATTCTGGTAGAAAATTCACTGATCCCTTTGCAAAGGATAATAAGCATGGACGCGCATGGAAAATAAACCACACCGACAAGATTTAACACTGGGAACATCATAGAAAGCTTCCCAGGTCATATATGATATAATTATCAATCTTTCATGTTAGCTTTTAACGTCATATTCCAACAAAAAAGAGATAACCTTTAGAAAACAACCAGTTGACATGCACTTTTATTTTCCGCAACAAAACGAGCGTCTCCTTTTATTTCTTGGAAAGCAGCTATATCTTTACGTTTTTGGGGGCGTAGACTATATGCTTTCTGATATTTGCGAGCTTGCACATTAACGATGGATTTCATACCATCGTAAGAATCACATTAGTGTATCGGTGCTTGATGCACCTTTTAGAAGAGTTCAACATGCAAAGTTAGTGTAATTCTTACGATAGCGAGAGATCCCATCGTTAATGCGCACGTTCTCAGTTGTCATCAGATTAGGCCTGAAGTTCTGAACAATATGACACCAGAACGTGCATGTTATTTAATTTGAGGGAAAACGATTTTAAAGGTCAACACGGATTATGGAGTATGTGATAGAATGTCGGCGACCCATAGACACGGCATCAGCATTGATGATAGCATGCCCTAGTTCCTATGTACATTTCGAAGAACGTTTAGAACTAAAANGTCAGATATATGACCCGGATCATCAAAATTTTAAAAAGTTCCCTTGAGATCTTCGATCCCAAAGGCATCAATACGTCTTGGATGTGGAGATTTTTGTGGTTTCGAGTGAGCGAAGGAGGGAAAATTCTCGGAGAAAAAAATATTGAAACAACAACATCAGAAACAGGGAAAGGGTATTAATCTTGGTAGAAGAAGAGTTTATCCAAGGGAAAAACAGCTTTCTTGAAATAAGCCTATTTTGCATCTTCAAAGTAATTTTAAAGGGAAAAAAAAGCAGCCCGTGCAATGACATTTAAATGCCATTTTTGAGTCATGATCTTTAAACAGATATTCCTGTGTCATAATTGTTCTGAACTACTTTCCAAGGTTAATGTTTGATTTAATGAAATGTCTGCTTACAAAGAATATAGTGACGGCAAATGCCATGCATGATGTCATTTGTCTGGATTTTTTTTTCCCGATTCAGGTAGAAAATTCACTGATTTTTCCCTTTGCAAAGGATAATAAGCATGGACGCGCATGGAAACAGCGACAAGATTTAACACTGGAAACATCATAGAAAGCTTGCCAGGTCATATATGATATAATTATCAATCTTTCATGTTGGCTTTTAACGTCACATTCCAACAAAAAAGAGAAAAAAAACAGTTGACATGCACTTTTATTTTCCGCAACAAAACGAGCGTCTCATTTTATTTCTTGGAAATCAGCTATATCTTTACGTTTTGGGGGGCGTAGACTATATGATTTCTGATATTTGGGAATTTGCACATTAACGATGGATTTCATACCATCGTAAGAATCACATTAGTGCATGCATCGGTGCTGAATGCATCTTTTAGAAGAGTTCAACATGCACAGTTAGTGTAATTTTTACAGTAGTGAGAGATTCCATCGTTAATATGCCCGTTCTCAATTGTCATCAGATTAGGCCCGAAGTTCTGAACAATATGACACCATAACATGCATGTTATTTAATTTGAGGGAATACAATGTTAAAGGTCAACACGGATTATGAAGTCTGTGATAGAATGTCGGCGGCCCATACAGATGGCATCAGCATTGATGATAGCATGCCCTAGTTACTATGTTTATTTCGAAGAACGTTCAGAACTAAAACCTGGCCTGATCTGTAGGCCTAGTTTGAAACTGAATGACGTGCTGCTGCTTTCAACCCTATCCCGTTTCGTTTGTCTGACAAGATGGCAGGAAGAACAAAGCTTTTTTTTATTTGTAATTCATACATGTAATTACTTGTTGATGGTGGGCATCGACATATTAAACCATCTTAAGAAAGGATAAACACCAAGGTTCGACGTCGTACAAAATGATCACTCCCCCGCCCATACATTCATGTCAGTAAGGCTACTTTGTTTACCATTATATCCCTAAGGAAACAATGGCGACCATGTAAAATAGCACAGACACGTCGGAAGTTGTTTCTTATGTAATGGAGCGTGACGTCATGACCAGAGATACGGTCTTTCTTGGGTCAAACGCAGCCCTTTCGTGACGTTGGATCGTAAAAAAACTCTAATGGCTATTCGGAGCACCCGGAAATAGATACTGTCCTTTTCTATTTTTATCGAATGGGGTATCTCAGTTTAACCTTATGCTTCCTTCCGGAAATTCAGTTGCTCTTTGTTTTCATTAGTGACGACAACCGAAAATTGAGAACTTGCTCTTCAACGAAATCTCTTACCGTCGTAAGAATTCGATTAACTCTGCATGTTGAATGCTACTAAGGATGCATTCAGCACCAATGTACTGATGCAATTCTTACAAAGATAACAGATCTAAATGTTAATGCGCAAGCTCTCGAATGACAACAACGGTTACAGCTGTTCTTGGTCTAGAAAGAATTATGACATATCATGATGATGTTACATGCGGTGTACTGTTCTTTTTTATGGGTACGGTTACATTCAACGAGATGTAAAGAGAAATATACGGTCTTATATGTCAACACAGGCGATATGCGATAAGACGTTTATTGTCGCACATGTAGAAAAGCTATTATGAATGAGATCAGCAAGATTACCCGGGAACTCTGCAAATGCAGGGTGTTGTCTGCGGAAAGCACACTACAAAACCAGAGTGGGCTAATGAAAGTGGCGCACCATGAAATTTTGCGCTTTCTTTTCAATACTTAGTTTACGCACTAGACACACCCAGCTGACTAAGGAATTGACATCAATTTTGCGTGTAGAAACCGCGTTCTCTGAAACGCCAAATACGATGTTCTAAAACATTCATTGACAAATACGAACTAAAACTGGAGCATTGTGCGTCTACGTGTAAGTTAGGGTGAGAAGTTCGTGCCTGGAAGTTCAACTTTTATAATATATAGACGACAATATATTGTATTGTAACACATATTCCCTGCAGGATGATTAAATATAGATTTGTATTTTTCAAACAGTTTACGAAGTATTACACTATTTTTCAGAGCAACTGCTATGAGCTGGATAAAGAAATGTTTACAGACATAAGCCTCATGATCTTTTTCCACATTACGGAAACATTTTGTTATCTCTTAAGTTCAAAAACAAATATTTTTATGACGCCGGCGCTGCGGACGAGCGTCCCAACGTGTAATTTACGGATCAATATCGATACTGTAATACTAGGGTATCGGTGCTGCCAAGGCTAAAATGAATGCGCGAGACGTCGCCGCCAAAGAGCGTGGCCCACTCACTCTAATCGGGCCACGAGAAAATATCGATTACTAAGGCATGCATGAGGCAGGGACGTTGCCATGCAATGAAGAGTGAAAGATAGCGAAAGAGAGAGAGAGAGAGAGAGAGACAAACAGAAAGAGAGAAAGACAGAGAGACAGAGAGAGAGAGAGAGAGAGTGACAGATGGGTCTGAGTTCATGTGAGTTCACGTTATTCAGAAGTTAAGCAGCCGTAAAGAGACAGAGTCCTATTAAGATATTGTTGGACGTTGGGGCTTGAGACAGATCCTGACTATATTAGTCCTGTTCACTCCGTCCGTGCGGCTTCCTCCTCAACCCCCCACCCCCCACCACCACCCCTACGTCCCCGAAAGCGCATTCAATGACACAACTGTACAACCTCACCAATTCAAACATTAAGGGACCGGCTCAGATATAGCTGGCTCCGTTTAAATACAGTCCGGCTTACCCCAGTTTTATCTAAATGAAGGGTTTTCCCGAATGCTGTAATCCTAAAATAAAAAGCTTTAAAAAAAGAAAGTAGCGCTGTATTGTGGTCTCAATTTCATAGCTACCTTTTTGCTTCTGCTCTCATTTGAAGTTGCAATTAAGCGCAGTTAAATGTATTCGATTATGGAATCAAAATAAGGGTATAATGTGGGGGGAGGGGGA
>JAWQUT010000068.1:246043-262917 GCA_033807755.1 Ellobium chinense | reverse complement strand
AGGGGAAGAGGGACAGCAGGAAAGAATGAAAAAGGACGGATCACAAAGCAAAAATATTCTGTGAAAATGGAATAGGTATATAGTGCTGTCGAGAGGGAAGGAGTGAGCAGGGGAAGAAGGACAGCAGGAAAGAATGGAAAAGGACGGATCACAAAGCAAAAATATTCTGTGAAAATGGAATAGGTATATGGTGCTGTCGAGAGGGAAGGAGTGAGCAGGGGAAGAGGGACAGCAGGAAAGAATGAAAAAGGACGAATCACAATGCAAAAATATTCTGTGAAAATGGAATAGGTAGATAGTGCTGTCGAGATTGCCATCAAATCTAGACTAAGCGGTGTTTGTTTTCGACTTCTATATTAGCGCTTCTGCATTCCACAAAATAATTTATTTTTTTAAAACATAATTATTCTGAACGCGCTATTTATAACTTCATGATTAAGGTGGGCTGAATAAACATATTACATTTCTGTTTTTAAGATGGTAGCTTGTGATATAAAACGTAAATAAATGAAGCCGCTTGCTAAGCCATCATTGTCATGGGTCAAGTTAGTGTAGGTCACAAGTCAAAGGGCATTGTGGAGGAACAACAATGGAATTGTGGCTGGTGCTGAAAGGGCAAGGCCAAATACTTTTATCAATGCGAAGGCGACCGGACAAGTTTCGGTTACAGGTGGCAGCACAAACTGGCAGAGCCGAAGAGAATTCTGAAGTGGCCTATTAAGACAAGCGTAAAATATAATGGACGTTCATATGACTCTTCCGGAATGATTTATTGGGTTTTACGATCAACATGAGAGCACTTTCCCCTTGTTTTCAAACTATTCCTTTTTCAGTGGAAATTGAATGACTAAAATAGGATGGCGTGGAACCATGTTCTATTTTAGCTCTGAGGAGAGGGGAAAAAAAAAAAGCTTTTTCAAGATCCTGAGTTTTCTTGGTCCGTCCTTCAATAACTGATTATGGATCTAAAATAGAATCTGGGCAGTTTTACGTCACAGACGTAGCATGATTTTGTTTTTTGTTTTTTCTTTCCCAGGAACCAGATGTTTCATTAAAACGCAAACAAATGACCAACACTGAGCATGACCTTCAATAATAATAGCCGCTGACGACGATTTTTAGAATGAGTTTCAGTCTATTGATTAATAAGGAAATCCACTAAACAGGAAAATACAGAACGCAAGAGAAGAGAAAATGGGGCTAAATTAAGTAAGTGTGTAGATAAATACATCACATGGTCCATGAAGAAACGGAGAATAAAGGAAAATAAAGAAAAGTGATAGAAAAACAAAGCGATTGATGATCATATAGTGACTGGATTTGCCGATTTATTTGCAATGTATTCCCTGTTCATAAAACTTGTTATGATTTGTATTACGGTGTGTTGTCATCGATAGAATATTCAAGGGTTACCATCCAGATGTTCACATTTTATCACTGGTTGTAAATGCTTGGAACTAAATGACATTACAATATTATATGTGCTTATTTTTGATACAATACCAGTGTTAACAGGGTCAGAGTCAAGATATTGCAGTTACTAAATTTTTATTTATGAACAAAATTTGAACTTCATTTTCCTCCTTCTATGCATTTTAGACACAACACATTTTGGTTGCTAACCCTCAGTTTGTCATTGAAACGGACTTTCAGTAGGATGAATAAAACTGCATTGATTTAAAAAAAATAATAAATTGGATATTAAAGTTTGCTACTTGGCAAAGCGATGGATATGGGTGTTGTATATCGATGCAGTGTATCAAGTCAGACAGCTTAAACCTGCTTAAAATCAATGCCTTTCTTTCACACTTAAGTAAATGGATATTAAAACTTCCTGCTTTGCAAAGCGATAGATATAAGTGTTGTTGATCGATGCAGGGATATCAAGGCAGACAGCTTAAACCTGTCTAAAATCAATGCATTTCTTTTAAACTTAATTAACTCGATATTAAAGTTTGCTACTTTGCAAAGCGATAGACATGGGTGTTTTGATCGATGCAGTGATGTGAAGGCATAAAGCTTAAACCTGGCCCAGCCATTGTGCACGATCTCACTCGCCATGAGAGGAAATGTAATGAGGGCGGTCAGGCATCTTCTACATGCTTCAACGTGCTCAACAGCCAGGATGGCAAGAACAAGTGGAACAGACTTCAGCTGACATGGACGGAGGAGGAAGAGAGAGAGAGAAAGGAAGAAATAGGGGCGAGAGCTAGGGATAGGCGATTCCAGAGATTCAGGCATCTATTCGATTCCGAGTACTTTGGACACCGGAATCGAATAAATCGAATACGATTACAAGTGATTTAGACCCTGGAATCAAATAATCGAATACAATTAGAAGTACTTTGGATCCCGAAATCGAAAGAGTCGAATACGGTGTTACAAATATTCTGGACCCCGAAATCGAAATAGCCGAGTTCGATTACAAATATTTTGGACCCCGGAATCGAAATAGCCGGGTTCGATTACAATGATTTTCGACCCCGGAATCGAAGGAATGACTACGATTCCAAGTCCCTCCCAGAGTTAGTGGGTTACATATAAAGATATGGGACAGAGCGCTGGATTATGAATCTGGGATATATAAATAACATTTTAGGCGCTAAGAAAGCAAGAGCATTTCTCTTTATAGCTTTTTCTTATTACTAGAATATATGTTTACATGAAAACTAATGGGACAGGAACAATGAAAAGTGCTTAGTAAGAGTAAGGGGCTATGCAAAATCAAGATCTTGAGCCCCTAATGTTAAATATGCAGATGGGCAGTACAAAAAACATGGGTCCGCTTTTGCTCTACACATCATATATTTTGACATTGTTACTATTCGGTGAGGTTATAGTTATCAACATTATAGTATCATTACCACCATCATTTTCTTCATCATTATCACAGCTACCATCTACTTTATTATTGCCCTTAAGTGAATTAACAATGAGATATATAAACAGTAATTTTTGTAATTGGTTATGTGAAAATGGAGTCAGTTCATTTAAACTTGGAACTGTAAAACAGGATCACTGCCTAAAAGTCAACATCTGTCAAATATTTAAGATTTTTTTACATAAAAAATGTTACCGTAATGAATTTAGATATAATATATAGAAATACTTAGAATCAATTCGGTTATACTGTTTGGAACCGATTCCAATCAATTTCTGACATGAAATCGAGAAATGAGGGCTGGAATCGGAATTGATCCATTGCTATCGAGAGCAGGCAATAAACACTGAAAGAGGATGTATAGATCTTCTAAAAGCCAGTAAACCGCGAGGGAACAGGATGGCAAGGATAGAACAGATTGAGATTATCAGGTGCAAGCGAGCGAGCAATAGAGAGAGAGAGAGAGAGAGAGAGAGAGAGAGAGAGAGAGAGAGAGAGAGAGAGAGAGAGAGACAGAGACAGAGACAGAGACAGAGACAGAGCATGGAACTGTTCATAAGGCTGATAGAAAGATATACAGGTGATGAGGTGTTGTTGTTGTTGTTGTTGTTGTTGCTGTTGCTGTTGCGGCTGCTGCTGCTGCTGCTGCTGACGTTGTCGCTGGTCCTCTTCTTTTTCTTCTTCCTCTTCTTCTTTTCCTCATTCTTCTTCTCCTATTTCTTTTTCTTCTTCTTCTTCTTCTTCTTCTCTTTCTTCTTCTTCTTCCTTGGGAGGTAGTGTTGCTATGAGGCTCTGTGAGTAGTACTCCTAAACTGAAATGGATTTGTGGGTTCAGTTACCAGAGCGGGAGGTTTATGTGTGGTATGCCTGGGAAACACTTTACTCCCATTTCTTCATCAACTCAGATGTGGATGAATAGCTGGCTTTACAGCTTGGGAGACCAGAGCTCTGCAATCCGGAGACCAGCATTTGTCACGGATTTCAACTGTAATTGTATTTAATGTACATGCATATTAGTTTTATATGTGTCTGTATCATGAATGAATTTACTGCACTGTAAAACAATTTCCAAACGAGGTAAATAAAAACTCCTTTTTCTTCTTTTTCTCCTTCTTTTACTTGAGGGAAATAGGGATGCGGTTCACAGACGGATGGTTGATCTGAAAAAGTACATAACAGTAATTAACAACAAGCAGCATAAAAAGATGCTGTCCATGGGGAATAAAATAGAGAGATGAACAGGCAAATCTAACAGACACATGCGGGCAGACACACAGACAAACTGACAGACATTCAGTCTGCATAAAGAGAACTGTCTCGCCCTTTGTTCATACTTGAGCGTGAGTTTGGAAAAGGAAGATTGCAAGGACAAGTACGACAGAACAAATTACATGGTGAGAGAGGGATTAGCGTCTTCCGTTGAAAAGATCTGAAGACGATGTCTCCAAAGGGCAAGTGAGACGCACTGTCATGTGAGGGCGTTCGATGATGTCATATCTGCGGGGGTGGATGAAAAGAGCGAATTACAGGGGAAGGAGGAACAAGTCATGTCCTGGGCAAGAAAGAGGACAAGAGAGAAGGAGAAAGAGAGAGAAAGAGAGAGAAAGAGAGAGAGAGAAAGAGAGAAAGAGAGAGAAGGGAGAGGCAATGACGTGTCCCCGTATAAGGCATACTTTTGATAGAGAAACAAAACACAGCAAGGGAAAGAGAAGGAAAAAGAAATACAGAAAGGCGGCAATATTGATCATGAATAGATACTATGTAGACTATTAATACAATGCCTATTGGTTTTACATTCAGAAGTAGAGAATAGCAGGGCATTATCAGGGTATCATTTTTGTTTGCCATATGTCTACACTGTCCCTTCTCAGAACAGACAATGGCTGTTTCAGGGACGAGACTGCAACCCCCTTCGAGTCGCGACATGTGTTTGTCTTGTAATCTCCTGGAAAACTATTCATCAAAAAAAAAAAGGGGGGCTTGCAAGATTCGAACCCAGGATTTTTAGCACCAAAATACGAGCGGTCTACCTCTTGGCCATCCAGACGTGTTACATAATTTATTAATGACTTATATTTTGGACATATTATGCAGAGTAAGTTACACAAAGAGCGAGAAAGTATTCGTCTCAGACTCTTATGCATCCTGTCTTCCAATTATATCACTTGTTGTGGGGGTGACGATAGGTACTGTAAACGGTTTAATTTTTTTCCGCAAGGATTTAATTTTTGCGAAATTTTCGAAAAGCGTTCTTCAAGATCCCTAGACTCTATCCTAAAAAGTCGATGATATTAAATCGAGTATAATCAAAAGATCGGTTTAGGTCAATCTTTTGAGTCGAGCCATCGAATCTTGCTAGCTAAGTCTTTGTGGAGCGTTTCCCTTTCTCTTTCTGACAATTCTGCCGGTTGTTAGAGGATAATCCAGCTAGCTTCGACACATTCATTGTAATTATCCACAGTCTTTTAAATATATTTGTTCACTTTTGAAAACGTGTTCTCCTCTTTTGCTTTATCTCGTCGGTCCTGCGTAACTTTACCATGGTTTGCTGGCCAACTTCCAAACGTCCCTCATTGATATTGTGTCCCCACAAGGCTCAACACAATCATGCTACACGTACAAAATATTGTCAACTGTTATGGGATAATCCCCAAGGCTCACACTTCTTTAGACAGGGGCGGATTTAATGTCTCTGAGGTCCTGGGCACAACATTGACGCTGGGCTCCTTTTCACACACTTGATTGAGGCAGTCTGTTGTAACAGCTTTAACAATAAAAATGAGCGTGAAAAATGGACCTCTTCCTACCAACCCCTTCGTTCGCTCTCTCTCTCTCTCTCTCTCNCTCTCTCTCTCTCTCTCTCTCTCTCTCTCTCTCTCTCTCTCTCACTCTCTCTCTCTCTCTCTCCTCTATATATATCGTTCTCGCTCTCTCTTCCTCCCCTCCTTTGTTGTTGTTTCCGAGTCGGAAGTTCTATTCGGTCAAATGTCATGGGTTTAACATAGAAAGTAATAGTAAAAATATTAAACCCTTGCTCTCTCCCCTATATAGACTGTGGCTGATTTATATCTGGACATGATTGGCACATGCCCATTTCAGAACTCTTTTAATGGAGTTGAACAGATGTTTCTTGTCCCCCACCACGGGGCCCCCTATAAGCGCTGGGGCCCCCTAAAGCGGGGGGACTCTTACAAGCACGGGGCCTTGGCCATTTGCCCATCTTGCCCATTCCTAAATCCACCTCTGTCTATAAAGTGGTGTATTAGTACTCTTCCTTTCTGTAACAGTCCCTCGACACTTGGCCGGATAGATTCTCCGACTAAGAAATGGCAACATTACAGGAAAGTTAATATTTGTAGCTTAGATCAGCTTTGCTTTCGGCAACTGGTAATGCACACCCCGCCCTTGAGTCATCACACTATCATAACTCAAACACTGAGCTATTCTGTATGGGTAAACACATACTCTCTGAAGGACACTTAATGCTACAATAATTATAATGAACGCCCTGTGGAGTCTGTACTCATTTGCACTCACCATGGGGATTTGTTTCTGTGTGTGTGTGTGTGTGTGTGTGTGTGTGTGTGTGTGTGTGTGTGTGTGTGTATGTATTCTTTTCAGATTTAAAGAATCTGAAACACGAATGATCCAAGTCTGTCATAGCACTAGAGGGGAAATCATCAACTCTTATTCCAGATTAAATTTTATATCGGTTCCGTGATTTCACTTTGGCACAAGGATGGAACCAGATCATTTGCGTTCTAGGGCTCCCCACCAATAGATAGGGAGGAAGAAAGAAGGAAAAGATAGTGCAACATCTTTAAAGAGAAATCGCTCCAGGGATATGACAGAGAAAAAAAAAAAAGGGAGACCAGCTCATGGAGATAAAGTGCGCCTGATTCTCTTTGTATACTCCACATAAAAAGCAAGCCTGGAATTGTTTGCCCATGCTGTTTTCATACAAGATTGTGCACTCCGCTTCATATCGGGGCCCTGCTGCGCTGTTTTGTTCAAAGGAAATGACGTTTACCCTGGGATGATATCGGAACCTGAGTTCTTGGGGGGCTGAACCCTGTTGATGTTGGGTGGGGACAAGGACATTAGCAATCTCTACCCACTCTTTTGCATGAGACAGTGTCTCCGCCTCTTCTCCATAGATGTATGTCTTGAAAGGGTTCTCATTTAAGAGTCTGTAGTACCTGTGCTGGGCATGTCCTCTGGAAAGGACATTGTTCAAATGAAATCTAACCTCTGCCAATCTTTATATATAAAAAAAAAAAAATGCCAACGCTTGGGCACGTTGAGTGGAATAGCCCAGTATCTTTCTAAGATTGCAGATATTGAGATATAAAGAAACATCAGTGCCATATACAGGTTCTCTCTCTCTCTCTCTCTCTCTCTCTCTCTCTCTCTCTCTCTCTTTCTCTCCATCTCTCTCTCATACACACATACACACACATGTGCGCACTCTCCCTCCCCCGCTCCCTCCTCCCCCCTCCCCACACACACACATACATACACACAAGAGCAAACACACAAGCACACACATAAGGTAGCTCACAGATAGACAGACAGATAGAGATGTTCTTCAGGAAGATTGTGACTACCATAAATGTTCTTCAGGAAGTGTGTGACTGCCAAAAATGTTATTTGTATTTGTCAGATATTTATCAGTAAGTCTTGTCTTGCGTACAATAACATAATATATTTTGATGATTTTTCTAATCGGAGGAAGGACATAGTCTAATTCTGCAGTTTTTATTCTATTCCCTGATGCCCCTCCCCCTTTTCTTTTCCTTTTGCCCTTTCGGTCTTGCAAATATTTCACATTTATGCAGAATAGATCACAGTGTGTTTTTCATTTTCATGTATATGGTGAATAGCGACAGTGTGGTAAAGTTTGTTTTCTTATATTGATGATTGTTATTATTTGCTTGAAATACTGTGTAGATTATCTATGTACAACCACAGTGATATCAATATTATCTCACTTGAAATGTTTTGTTTGTTTCTTATCATACACTGAAAAAAAAACTTATAAAAGAGATTTTGAAACCTTAAACGAGCAGGGCACAACACACTGGAGAGGAGAGAGGCCCAATAGCATCGAGTCTTCTATCTATTCCACAATATTGATGTTTTTTCGAGGTTAAGGAAAGAGACAACCCGATATCTGCACCCTGTATCCCCACCTTCCCCCATCCCACTTTTTGCCCTTCCCTTTCACCCTACTCAGCGTTTTACCGCTTTTCCATCATTCAGATTGCCTGCAGGAGAGATGTTGTTTATCGAATATGAAATAAAGTCATTTATCATGAGAGTCCGGAATAAACACACGACTCCGGTCGCGTTCTTTTGTTCGTGAGTATCGATTCCTACAAAACCCATCCCCCGCAAAATATGAATTACGATATTTACCTTTGTGGGAATGTCAATACCGCCCTCGGCATGTTCTTTCACTCGATGATATAGGGCTGTCTGAGATCTCTGTGCTAGCTTTCCACAAAGGAGAAACTCTTACACAGATTTTCTTCCCTTTTCTTCCATTGTTTTATGACCATAGACCTCCGTCCAGGATTTAGTCGTGAAGTATTTACGGAGACTGGCCGTGAGGTGGACAAAGATTCCACGGATATAGCGTACCCTGCTTGAAAGGGACAAATCCGATTACGTGTGATTGGATAAAGTCGTCGGTCACAATTGGTGTCTGGGATTTGAACCGAGTTATCCCATTATTTGTAGGGGAGAGTCATGATTAGGAATGAAGAAGCTTCCAAAGCCCTGAAGTAACTAAAGCTCTCCTTAACATTAGGCTGGTCTTATATCTGTCTTGTATAATTACCAAAATAAGGCTCAGTTTCAAAGTATTTGCCTTGNGGGGGGGGGGGGGGGGGGGGGGGGAGGGAACTAGCATTCAAACTCTTATAGATTCACATTGTAGTTTGCCTTCGTTTGAACTGTCACAACCTCAAACATGGAAAATTAGCAATCTCTGTAGTCCGCTCAATCTATCCAAAGCGATAACACAATGTGAAAAGACTTGAGAAACACGTTGCATCTCGCAAAAAGCATTGAGAAAATGCTCCTGTTGATCTTTCAAGACGCAAACAAACAAACCAACAAACAAACAAAAGGTCCACATGCCTATCTAGGTGAGCTGTTGCTCTCTATTCACTCTGTTTTTTCAATCTCAACGCTTGTTTACCAATTACTGTACGCTTTAATCAGTCATCAGCTCATTTAGAGTCTCACTCTAAAGCCATGGCAAATACAGAATTGTTTGTGGTGCTGGTTGATTCGGAAAGGTGAACTGCAATGTGCAAAGCCATGGTATCACTGACCTACTCGGGCCACTACCAATTCAGAAATATTCCGTGTGTTTGTATGTTTGTCATGATTCTTGATAAGCCTCATGTTTGAGGTATGAAGATGCAAATATTTTTTGCAATGCTGTCTCTAACAAAAGGTTTCACACCCCTCGTTAACTTATCAAGAGATCCCATACCAAAATACTTTCCACATAAATTATTTAACTTTTCCTCCAAAGTTTGAAAGATACGGAAATGCCTCAAGACCAATCAGGCTACTTAATATTTTAGGCCTGTACACACAGTAAACAGGGTAAACCCACTCACCTAGCAATAACCACATAGTTTATACCTGGGTATCTGAACCTCACTTATTCTGAGTATGCAAAAGTATTTGCACCTGTCTGAGCCTTTGAAATTCAAGTCCAAATGCTTTCCCCCTCCTCATGGCCAATTTTCTGATTTTATAGGGACTATGTAAAATTACATAACCTTAATATACTGGGCACTATTGACATCCTCATACCTTTCTCTACGCTGGCCACCAATCATTCAAAAACATTCTGTATACATGATATCTGATTGACCCAACATTTGAATGGAGGAATACGTTATTCAACACCTCTCCGAATTTCATACGTTACGTCGTTTTAATCATACTAACATAGACTACAAAGACCCGCTCACTGAGAAATACAGAAATATTCAGTGAAATGGAATGTGTGCTACGAACTATTCATAAATAGAATCTCTGATAAGTAAAGCAAATTCCTTGACTCCTTCCCCAAAGAATCCACGGCTTATCCGCCGCGCATTTTTGTGTTTTATTTTCAAAGAACACATCAAAAGACACAACAGCTGTAGAACGTATCACAGTTTTATGTGCATCATTTCTCATATCGTAATCTCCATGTATTCAAAAACACTTAGATACACGACCAGTCTTCGAACTCATTGATCTAAACTGGCTTATCCGTGGACTATGTCAACCGCGTTTTTATACAAGAAAAATGAAAGATATAAGACTGTAAGCCATAGTTGAGCTGATGAGGGGGTCACACTGACCTTTGGAAATGCCTGAGATTTGGGTCTATGTGCTGACTCCATTCTGCCGTGTTATGACAAAATGGCACATATGCAACAGAAATTGTACTGCATATGTGCCTTTTTGTCATGAAACGGCAGCACTGACACTTATACTTAAAGACTAGAGAACTTGTGCATTAAGAATGGGATCTATTACGATCGCAAGAATTACATTAGTGCATATGTGCTGAATAAATCCTAGTAGCGTTTAACATGCAGAGTTAATGCAGTTCTAAACGATGGTAAGAGATCCCAGCATTCATACACAAGTTGTCAACTTTCTTTAAAAAAATATTAAATTAACTTCCAACCTCTTCTATAAACTTGGATTGGCCTCATGGTTAATAAATCATTGTGTTGATACAACGATCGNGAGGAATACGTTATTCAACACCTCTCCGAATTTCATACGTTACGTCGTTTTAATCATACTAACATAGACTACAAAGACCCGCTCACTGAGAAATACAGAAATATTCAGTGAAATGGAATGTGTGCTACGAACTATTCATAAATAGAATCTCTGATAAGTAAAGCAAATTCCTTGACTCCTTCCCCAAAGAATCCACGGCTTATCCGCCGCGCATTTTTGTGTTTTATTTTCAAAGAACACATCAAAAGACACAACAGCTGTAGAACGTATCACAGTTTTATGTGCATCATTTCTCATATCGTAATCTCCATGTATTCAAAAACACTTAGATACACGACCAGTCTTCGAACTCATTGATCTAAACTGGCTTATCCGTGGACTATGTCAACCGCGATTTTATACAAGAAAAATGAAAGATATAAGACTGGAAGCCATAGCTGAGCTGATGAGGGGGTCACTCTGAACTTTGGAAATGCCTGAGATTTGGGTCTATGTGCTAACTCCATTCTGCCGTGTTATGACAAAATGGCACATATGCAATAGAAATTGTATTGCATATTGTGTCTTTTTGTCATGAAAAGGTCGCACTGACATCTATACTTAAAGAATTGAGAACTTGCGCATTAACAATGGGATCTAGACTATTACGTTCGCAAGAATTACATTAGTGCATCTGTGCTGAATACATCCTAATAGCGTTTAACATGCAGAGTTAAGGCAGTTCTAACGATGGTAAGAGATCCCCGCGTTCATGCGTAAGTTGTCAACTTTCTTCTAAAAAAATTTAGGTTAACTACCAACCTCTTCTATAAATTTGGATTAGCCTCGTGGTTAATGGTTACAGACTTCTAATTGGAAGAAAATAACATCTTGTTAGATGCGTTAGGAAGACAGTAGAGTGTGTACAATGGGCCCTATATTTGTGAACCTACCTGCGAATTATTTTACATTCTCTTCTGGTTTTGTAAACGAAACCTGAAGTTTGGGTCATTCACTTCGGTTTTGGTGTGTCCTTCTGTACGAAGCACTTGTCGTTAAGGAAACTGGTTAGCTTGTTTTCACCTTTCGATGTATCGGTTCGTAGCTCGATAACGAAACGAAAGACCTATATTTTAAACATCATTTTTAATAAGCTCATTGAATTCTGCAAAGAATTCAAGAAGATTTAGAGATTGTGGAATTTCTTGTAAGTGACAGTAAAGAAAACATTTCATTTGCTCAATGAGGGAAAAGGGATTAGGCTTCTGTAACATAAATATGGCATTGTGTTGATATATCGATCGCTGATATAACATGTGACTGATCGCTGTCGGCCCTTGTGATGCTGAAAGGGACCATATAGATGATGATGATGATATTGATGATGACGATGGTGATGAATGATGGTGATGTCATCGCTGTCTCTGTTATCTACAATAAAACTGATGATAATGATGATGACACTGATAATAAAATGAAACACGTGTCTTATTCTCTAAAAGGGTTTTCACAGTTATTAAAGAAACAACAACAAAAAAAGAAGATACATATCAAAAATTGCAAATCTTTCTCGTTCCGCTTCTTATGCATGTCCTCCTGTAAAAATGCAGTTCAATAACGCAAGAAACGAAACAAAAAACTGAATGGCATATGCACATGTCGGTTTATTCCCCCGGGTGATCTTTTATCAAAGCTTGCTAACATGAGCACACTGGAAAAGCAGGTTCCAAGGGGCGACAACTGATTGATGCCATGAATGAGTAATGCAGTAGAGTGGATTTAGCATGCTTCTCACAAACTTTGATATTCCGTGATTGGAGATTTAATCGTGTGTGTGTGTGTGTGTGTGTGTGTTGGGAAGGGGGTGACACTGAATGAAGGAGAATAGAGAAAAAGAAAGGCGTCATTGGGAGGAGGTGGGCGAAAGAAAGAGCAGAGATATCTGACACAAGCTTCCCCGTGAAACCTGTAATGCAGAGTGTTGTCTACTGAAAGCACATTGCAAAAACAGAGTGAGCAGATAAAAGTTGCTCACTTTGAGGTTCTGCACGCTCTTTCCAACATATTGGTTTTGCGCACTGAATATGCCTTCCTTTGACATAACCACGTGATAAAGCAAATGACATCTTTTTCTTATGCGGAAGCTGCATTCTCTGAAACGCTGAACACATTGTTCTTCTCAGCTGTTGGACCAGGCTGTATCTTTTTAAAAAGTACCTAGGATCTTCAGTCTCGAAAGTTTTCATGTATTTCCACTGACCAATACGCCCTGAGTTTGGAGATGTTTGTGACTACGAATGGGTGAGGTAGGGAGAGGGGATTTTTTTTTGTTTTTGTAGAAGATGGAGAGCAAATGACATGTTGAAAGGAACAGTTTGCAAACGAGTGACAGCACCGATGGTTCATGTCAGTGATAAGGATATAAAAGCGAAAGGAGAGGGAGGACGGGGTTAGAAAGATGGAACTCATACTTGATGATACAGATTCGGTTGAGCTAGACCCTGAATTACAGGGTTACTCCTATTACAGAGGTTTTATTTTCAAGTTTGGATCTCTTATGGACTGTTTGGGCAAAATGCGCAATTATGGTGTTACGATTATTATTGCAGATTTGAATCAGATTTGAATTTCACGTCTAGTTTAACAACAACAACAACAACAACAACAACAACAACAACAACAACAACAACAACAACAACAACAACAACAACAACGACAACAACAACAACAACAACAACAACAACAGCAACAACAACAACGACAATAACAACAACAACAACAGCAACAACAACATTTTATTTCTTCCCACCTCCAAACCTCCTCCCCCTTGCAAATACATAACTCCACTCATGCCAGAAAAAAATGTCAGTAAGACAGAGGACAGCCCCGTATTATAAAGACCACCCGGGGCATGACAAAAGATGGGGCGGGGGGGGGGGNGGGGTGATGAGGGGCATGTCAAGACACTTCACTAATATGAATTCAATCACAAATTTCACCTCGGAGTTCTAGTTTTGCCTAATTCAACAAGAAAGGATTCCATACTGCATTTGAAACTTTGCAGTTTGCTGGTTTACTGTTCCTCCTTATATACTATAAAAAGATCTAGTATTTTAAAAATGAAAGTACAGTAAATCCATCCGATTCGTGACAATGTCGACGGTCATAATAATGTAGGCGGGGCGTGGTGCCTTTTGATGGTAATGATGGGATGCCGCAGCTCTACGAGTCTATTTTCGATAAGACCATAATTGTAGAGCAGGGACACCAGACAAAGACAAACAAGAATACACTATAGCAAACAAAAATCGAGACTTTATTACATCCAAAAATGATGACAACACCGACGCTGACGCAATATCAAAGGAGCCCGTGTCTCTAATAAACAGAGATGATGACAAAATAGCGATGACAAAATGGCGATGACCTGTACTATGATGAATGTCACATGACCTAGAGCTTCCACTTACGTCTGCGGGGGATAGGAAAAAAAAATCTCATCTCTTCATTAGAGTTGTTCGCCCCTGGCTCTGTTTTGTTGATAATCGTGTTCAGTATCCAATCATCTTCCACTGTGGTCGAGCTAGCGAATTCAGACTTTACTGATTTACTGTCAGTTCGGATCTTATTACCAATTTGTATGTACTGTCTCAGTGCTTGAAATAGGAGGCAGGAGCAGAGCGAGAGAGCGAGAGAGAGAGAGAGAGAGAGAGAGAGAGAGAGAAGAGAGAGAGAGAGAGAGAGAGAGAGAGAGAGAGAGAGAGAGGGGAGGGGCAAGAAGGAGCAGGTAGAAAAAGAAAGAAAGAGAGAGAAACTGGGTGCTCGAAAATTATCCATTCGATTTCAGTACTCGGAATTCACTGAATAATAGTTTTCATTATATAGCAACAGATTTCAGACTGTTTATAAATGCACGTATTCTTCTAAGTGACAGCCGTGGGACAATCGCAGCTCTCTGGAACAGTGTCTTTTTCTTATGATCACCTTAACATTACATTTAAAACTTCAGCACACTCTAGCGGCGATGGCTTTTATGGGCATTAGGGTTAGGGACTTCTCTTTAAATTGGCATTAGCGATGGGACCCTTCTCGATGGCCATCAGTGTTAGGACCCCGTCTCGATAGATAGATAGGGGCTGAGGACTATTTTCGACGGCAGTAGAATAGGGATCCTTCTCCATAAGGGCATAGGGATTTTACGGTAAGGATCCTTCTCGATGAACATTAACGTTAGGGACCCCGTCTCGATGGGCATTATGGTTAGGGACCCCATTTCGACAGGCATTTGGAATAGGGATCCCTCCCGATTTGTACGAGGGTTAGAATAATGGTTAGGATTAGTATTGGACTCTTCCGCCTAGTCATCGCAACAAAAAGTTCACTTTACCAAAACTTCAGCCTGAAAGAAAAAAAAAAACCCGAAATAATGCGTAACTTTGGTCAAATTCATTCCATCTCCCACAACCTCATCACAACGGCATTTCACTAAAGTCCCTAATCAGATGAGGGGCATCATGTCCTAAAGCCCCCATGCTAGCTTTCTGTTGTCTCCCATTGTGTCCCAATACTCACCTTCCCAGCTTAAGCGCGACCTCATCCGCTCACCCCGGGGGCAGTAATGGGAACAATGAACACTACTAGTAGATGAACTCTCCGTTTGCCTCGCCGCTAGCGCAAACTTCCAGGAAAACGGGTATTAAATTAAGCACGCGCGGGTGTCACCATGGTTCCGAAGACTAACCACTTTGACGGAAGGAAGGAGACTGTGGTCGTATTCACCAACAAGTGGTACAAATTCCATTCAGCTGCTGAGCTGTGTTTGTTTTTAACTTTGAATACTATTCTCACTTACAGATTAGTTCAACATTCACGTGGTCAGCTCACGCTTGCCTTGCTTAGTCCCGCTTTGTTAACGACTCACCTTCTTTGGGCAGGAACATGTTGGATGTCGCGAAATCCTATTTTTGATCATCTTATAATTTTTGTAGGATCAGAAGACAAAGGTTAATGTGATATCTACGAAACAAAGATTCAGTGTTCTGTTTAAAAATGTTTCAGTTTAGAGCGTGAGAAGCCTGAAAAGAAGATAAATGGGTTTTTTTGTATCGTTCCATTTTAGCAGTACTTTTGATGTAACAGTTTTTGTTTTAATCATTGGCTACCGTTTAAGTAAACTGTAATGGAGATCTCATTCTACGTCCTATAATAGACTGATTTTGCGCATTCCGTAACATATAAATTTTAATATTTATTCAGGAGTAGCATGCCATAATGAATCATAAATACATACTATTCGCATACTAAATTAATGATTATCAGGATGCAGTGGGTCTTAGTATGGAAAATGAACATGAAGCTGATTTTGCTTAATCGTAACTCATCACAAAATGGAGTCACGGCGATTAAGCGTAGGGTGCTATTAAGCGGGGCCATGTGTTGCGTGCTGAAACTGGAAATAGTGGAAATAGACATAAAGACGACCAGACGGAGAACGCTGGAGAAATAAGCTTGATCAGTTATTCATAGTGATGACTAGGATAATCAAACAGACAGCACAAGTGATAATGATGATGAAGACGACGATGAATATGAAGACGAGAATGATAACGGCTATTTGCACATGTGATGATGATGCTGATGAGGAAGGACACTGGTCCGAAAATTTGGAACTTTTATTACACTTTTTTCATGCCACAGTCTTGAGAGTGCTTCATATTTTTTGAAACTGATGATGATGATGATGATGATGGTGATGATGATGATGATGATGATGATGATGATGATAATGATGATTTTGTTTCCTGAAGAAGGACAGCAGAAGTTACAAAATCTGGAGCGTATTATTGAAATTTTCACTGCCCAGTTTGAGAGTTTCTCCTCTTTTAAAAATGACGATGATAATGAAGATGATGATGATTAACGTGGTGATGGCTTTGATGTTAGCAACGATGACAATATGTGGAAACTGGGCAACCTTTGAAAGTTAGCTACACTTTGAAAACTCGTCAAATTCTCAGGATCTGTGATTACCGACGTGTTAACGGGTGCGGTGGGGAGGCCTTGATCAAACATAATCTCCATCTCTCTTACAGCCATGATTCGATTTGAGGAGAATTACGCAAGGAAGANGGGGGGGGGGGAGGGGGGAGGAAGAAATGAGCAGGGCGTGAAAGGGTGCGAAAATGAGTCAGGGACGTCATTACAAATTTTATATTGCAAGGAGGGGTCAAATCAGGAGACCCCCCCC
>JAWQUT010000068.1:215217-245749 GCA_033807755.1 Ellobium chinense | reverse complement strand
CCATCTCCCACAACCTCATCACAACGGCATTTCACTAAAGTCCCTAATCAGATGAGGGGCATCATGTCCTAAAGCCCCCATGCTAGCTTTCTGTTGTCTCCCATTGTGTCCCAATACTCACCTTCTCAGCTTAAGCGCGACCTCATCCGCTCACCCCGGGGGCAGTAATGGGAACAATGAACACTAGTAGTAGATGAACTCTCCGTTTGCCTCGCCGCTAGCGCAAACTTCCAGGAAAACGGGTATTAAATTAAGCACGCGCGGGTGTCACCATGGTTCCGAAGACTAACCACTTTGACGGAAGGAAGAAGACTGTGGTCGCATTCACCAACAATACAAGTGGTACAAATTCTATTCAGCTGCTGAGCTGTGTTTGTTTTTTACTTTGAATAGTATTCTCACCTACAGATTAGTCCAACATTCACGTGGTCAGCTCATGCTTGCCTTGCTTAGTCCAGCTTTGTTAACGACTCACCTTCTTTGGACAGGAACATGTTGGATGTCGTAAAATCCTATTTTCGATCATCTTATAATTTTTTGTAGGATCAGAAGACAAAGGTTAATATAATATCTACGAAACAAAGACTCAGTGTTCTGTTTAAAAATGTTTTAGTTTAGAGAGTGAGAAGCCTGAAAAAAAGAAGATAAATGGGTTTTTTTTGGTATCGTTTCATTTTAGCAGTACTTTTGGTGTAAAAGATTAAAGTAGATTGTAATGGAAATCTTATTCTACGCCCTATAATAGACTGATTTTGCGCAATCCGTAACATATAACTATTTATTCAGGAGTATCATGCCATAATGATTCATAAGTACATACTATTCGCATATTAAATTAATGATTACCAGGATGCAGTGCGTCTTAGTATGGAAAATGAACATGAAGCTGATTTTGCTTAATCGTAACATCACAAAATGGAGTCACGGCGATTACCCGAAGGGTGCTATTACGCGGGGTGATGTGTTGCGTGCTGAAACTGAAAATAGACATAAAGACGACCAGACGGAGAATGCTGGAGAAATAAGCTTGATCAGTTATTCATAATGATGACTAGGATAATCAAACAGACAGCACAAGTGATAATGATGATGAAGACGACGATGAATATGAAGACGAGAATGATAACGGCTATTTGCACATGTGATGATGATGATGAGGAGGAGGAAGGACACTGGTCCGAAAATTTGGAACTTTTATTACATTTTTTACATGCCACAATCTTGAGAGTGCTTTATATTTTTTTGAAAACGATGATGATGATGATGATGATGATGATGATGATGATGATGATGATGATGATGATGATTTTGTTTCCTGAAGAAGGACAGCAGAAGTCAGAAAACCTGGAGCGTATTATTGAATTTTTCATTGCCCTGTTTGAAAATTTCCCCTCTTTTAAAAATGACGACGATAAGATAAGATAAGATAAGATAAGATAAGATAAGATACTTTATTTATCCCCGTGGGGAAATTTTTCTTTGTTACAGTGATGCATACAATTATACATACATTAACAGACAGAGACTCACACACTCTCACACATGATGATGATTATAAAGATCATGATGATAAACGTGGTGATGGCTTCGATGTTAGCGATGATGACGATATGTGGAAACTGGGCAACCTTTGAAAGTTATCTACACTTTGAAAACTCGTCAAATTCTCAGGATCTGTGATTACCGACGTGTTAACGGGTGCGGTGGGGAGGCCTTGATCAAACATAATCTCCATCTCTCTTACAGCCATGATTCGATTTGAGGAGAATTACGCAAGGAAGAGTGGAAAGGGGGAAGGGGGAAGGAAGAAATGAGCAGGGCGTGAAAGGGTGCGAAAATGAGTCAGGGCCGTCATTACCAAGTTTATATTGCAAGGAAGGGCCAAATCAGGAGACCCCCCCCCCCNCCCCCCCCCCAACAATAATGGTGCTTGGTTTGGTGGGAAGAGGCAAGGAGGAGAAAGGCTGTTAGTTGTTGAAGAGAGACTCATAGAGTGATAATGATAATAATGACGATGACAATAATAACAATAATAATAACAACAATAATGATATTTTAACGATGAGAATAAATGTATGTCTCCTATCCTGGCCAAAGCCCATCCAGGCATTTTTACTCTTTTTTTTTTTTACCCCGGCTGGCCAGAGCCCTCGGTAACTTACTCAACTCCCTAAGCAGCAAAGAGTGCCGCTGCCATTTTATGGGCGCTAATGTGGACAATAGCTCTCAGTGCTTTTATAACTATTTTTTACAGACGAATAGACTGAGATGAACATAAATGAAATATTTTGCCAAGACAAATACATCATGACTATGGCAGGAATCGAATCTACGACTTAAATATTTTGACATAAGTTCATCACCGTAACCAGTCGGCAGGCTTGTCCACTACATGAGTCGATCACGTGACTTAGTAAAAGGAATGGGGAAGAGCGACTATCCGTGGGCACATGCATTTAATAAGAGGCATATACACAACTACCCTTCCATCACCAATGATTTCATACCCATTGAACCCAAGGATGATAAGCACCTCTGATCCAGGGAATTGAACATTGATGAGATCGTGAATATAGCAGTCTGTACCATTTCAACGGACTGACGATATTTATAGTTCACTCCGCTAAATCGCACTCCGGGTAATCGCAAATTTAGCTTAATCGCAATATCTTCCACATAACAAAATGCTGCCTTTGTAGACTATATAAAATTTACTGGATAACTGCAACTCCTTCTAACTGCAACTTATTCCACCCACCCAAAGACTAGTAATTAAACTTAGGAGACTATGTAAAGCGACGGTCCTGCGATTTGATAATAGGAGAAAGGGAGGAGAGAATACCATGGACTGGCTAACGTAATATCGTTTTTGCGTCAGTGCGTTCATTTGACAATATTAAGGGGGAGATAATATTGGAAGAACACTAATAGTGTCACCGTAATTGTCCCCCTTCATATTATATCAAATCCATCAAATTACCTTCGTATATCAAAGATGACGATTAATAAAAAACGAAATTTTGATGACAAAAGAAGGCTAAGTAGAAAGTTCTGTGGATGAAGAGTTGGTAATAACGATCATGAATTGAAAGGGCGACTTTGAGAAGACAGATACGGCCTGTTTCGCTTATTTGCAATCTGGTTTATTCCGGCCTCATTTGTTAAACAGAAGCATTTTTCTAAAAGAAAGTCACTGGTTATAAAATAAAAAAAGCAAGCGTCGCTGCAATCTGGCATGCTCCATTTCATAGTAAGTTTTTTTTTTTTGTATTTCTTGAAATTGAGATTAAGCGGAATTAACTGTTTTTAGTAGATATTATCGACTTAAGGGAGGGTCAAAGCAACCAGGGCCTACGAGAAACTGAGCAGAAGAGGAGAGGAAGAGTGAGAGAAGGGTTATAATAGGAAGAGGAAAAGTGAGTGAGGGGGGGGGGACATAGTTAAACATCATTTTCATCCTTTTTGCTTGACTGATTCAGTTTGATGAATATTGAAATGGGACGAGGCATAGAAATGGAGAAAGAGAGCGAACGAAAGGATGAGAGGAGAAAGACAGAGAGAATGAGAAGACGGAATGGATGGGCTTCATTGCAGGGATTTTTTTTTTTAATTCTCCATAAAAGGACATATTGTTCAGAAATGCGCCCCCTCCCCCCTCCCGCTCCTCTCTCTCTGTCCTTGTCCTCTCTGTCTTCTATGTCATCTCCTCGTGGCCTTGTTTTAATATCGGGGGATTCGAGCTAATAAAAGTTTCATATTTCAAAAATGAAAAAAATGAAAGGAGAGAGGGAAAAAGAAAAGTGATAGGAGGCGATGTAACAAGATCATACACTCTAAGGAAGGAAGAAGGTTTTTGGAGGAAACGTGACCTGTATTCTCTGACGATCTGTGACAGCGGCAGATTTGAGAATCATCGGAGTGGGGAAGGGGTACCTTCTGTCTCCATTACCCTGCCCCTCAGAAATGAATAGCTACCTCTCAAATGTCAAATAGAGCAAGAGAGAGCGAGAGAGAGACAGACAGACACACAGACATACAGACAGACACACAGACACAGACAGACACACAGACAGATAGACACACAGACAGAGAGCCATTCTAGCGTTTCTTTATTGCCTTGTCATTATCCATTCATTTTCATCCTCCCTTTCTCTCTTCGCATTGAAACAACATTCCACCNAGAGAGAGAGTGAGAGAGAGAGAGAGGGAGAGACTGACAGACAGAAAGCAGGAGATTAAGAGAGAGAGAGAGAGGGAGATAGAGAGTTAACCCTTCTGGCTTTTATTTTCATGATATTCATTATTCCTTCGTTCTCTCTTTCTGTCTTTCTCTCCTCTCAACAGAGTGACATTTATGTTTGAAGCGGAATGAGGTGAAGACCACCAAACAAATTTCCTCTCTCTTCCCCCCTCCTCCCCCCCTCCCCCCACANCCCCCCACAAACACAAACGCCACCACTCCCTCCTTTTCCCTGGCATATCCGACACTGATCTGCAACATGGGTATTCAAATTTGATGGAAATTTGAAAGGAAAAAAAAAGATGTTTTTCGATAAGAAGCAGACATCAGCGATGGATGATGATTGAAATCTGGCAGAGATGGATAAATGGAGGCCTGGTGATTGATGGAAGTGCGAGAAATATTGATAGAAGATTGACGAAAAGTGCCGAAGAGTGACGAAAAAACCCGGAAAAGTGCAGCTGACGACGGACGGGAAGCAGATTTTAGTAAGAATGGCTTGTACAAAGTGAAATGTTCTACTGTTAAGACCTAAATTGTGGAAGCTGAAGATAATTAAACTGAAATATATATTATTATACCAAAAACATCTTAAAGAAAGTGATGTAATTATATTTAGCATAACTGTCAGCCAATACACCCCTCTGCTATCTGTGCATCGCAAGCCACAATTCCAACAATCATTACTTCCATTTTCTATTTTAACCATTGTCAGAGGAATATGACTGGCTGATGTGGTATGACTGACAGATGCATCTTTTATTATCTTAAAATATAAGATCTGTGGCCGCATGCATAATATTTGCGTCAATTAACGTATTGCGTTATCTGCAGTGAATACTACTAATGTTTTATGAGTTTCCCATGGTTACCGCAGTGCGTTAACTAACGTATGGATTAGGCATAAGGCCACATTTTTCTACCATTTATATTTGTTACATTATACTTAAACCGGAAGTGAGCTTTGTTGATATTGACTAATTATGGACGGGGTATTTGTAAACCTGAACAGTACTTACTACTTCACAGGCAGTGAAGTATCATCAATGGTTACATTCTTAATTCCATGATTTTTTTTTCTACCTTAAACCCTGAGTATCATCAGAGAGAATCATAAATGGTAATAGAATTTTGTGTTTGCGGATTTCATTAGCTGGAACAGATCATCATCGATGGCGCAATATCCGTAAATGGATGATCTTCTAAATCCACCAGCGACTTAATTCAATTGTCGTTTACAAAGACCTGGGACTAAAGGTCCACTTCCGCTGACAAAGCAGAGATCAGTTAAATCAGTAGAAGTGATACAGGTAGCAGTAACCTTTAAGAGGTCCGTCACACCGTATACACAAAGGTAGCCGAACAAATCCACCGAAAGGTGGAACACATAATATAATTTATTTATTTAAATACATTCCCCACAAATATGTAAGACTCTCGGTAAACGTTTCATTTTTCAGCATAAGTACTGGACACATAAAGGCAGCATCAATCTTAGCCACAAACTTAAAGACAGAAAAAAAAAGAAAAAAAATCAATGGTCGTAGCATTAGCCTCTTCATTTTAAATACAATTCACAAAAGCTTTTGTCATAATAAAAAACAACAGTGTAAACTGTTGTCTACATTGTCATGTCATTTCCTGACGTTTTAATTTCCTCCCAGAATCAGCTCGATATTAATTAGTTGTAGGTAAGGACAGCTTCTGTCACGATTCTTGACAGTGTGCTGTCATTACTAGACAGAATTCTCTTGTTTGCGCGATGATTAACTTTTGAATCAGTGATAACTAAATTCACGTAAACAGCCTGGCTGTTTGTTTTGTTGTCCTGTTAACTGATTAGAACAGCCAGTCACATTGTCTCGGTTCAGAGCTTGCGCATTGACGATGAGATCTCTTACTATGGTAAGAATTACATGAGTGGAACGGTGCTGAATGCACCTGTAGTAGCTTTAAAAAGGCACAGCTCATGTAATTATTGTGATCGTAAGAAACCCCACCGTTAATGCACAAGCTCTTAGTTACTGGGATGGAGGGTCGTATCATATTTTTCCATTTTCTCTCCCTCGCTTGCCGCCTCGTTTCTGTCCTTCCTGTGACGCATCGATTGCTACTTCCGAGTTGGGAGACGTGACTCGAACAAGGAAGAAATGAATAAACTGCATTGAGGGAAATGTGCACCCGATAGCGAAGACCTGAGCGTGCGATTTCGTTCCTGAATGATGTCTTACCAGGAAGTTGATAACAATACAAGATGTTCTATTGTACATTTAGCGCTGAATACACAAATTTACAGTACATAACTTACTATCACGTAATTGATGACACTGGCTTTTTTTGTGGCTGTCGATCACGTAGTTCCGTTAAATTCAACAATGAAAAATTGGGATAAGTTAGAATGAGGGATGACTGTTTTTTAAAGAGATTTATGAAAAATTTTGGTCGTTGACGTTGACCTCCTTTTCTTCTCTTCCCTTAAAAGATAGAGCATGGAAGTTTTATAATCTCCATGGAAAAAAACAATTCCGAAATCAAAGTAGAATTTATAAACACATTTCTAGAGCTTAAAGAAGAGAAAACAACAGGAGCCAATAACCTCCACTCCCTTCCTCTCCTTTCCTCTCCCCCTTCTCTCCCTCCACCCAAGCGGGTAGATTAAACTCAGGTTTAACAAGTTTAATAAGTAATTTAATATCTCTGAATGTCACTTGTATAGCTGATCAGATCCGCAACTGACACTTGTCTACAATGTATTTAATCTTCTAACAAAAAACAAAAAAAAAGTGTTAATATCCTCTTCTTCTACCGAAGATTGAATCACGACATCACAATTTCACGTTCCTGGTATCTGATTAATTCTGACCCGCTCATTTTACAGGTATCTATTAAATGTCAGGAAAGCGTTTTATTAAGTAGACATTTACACGGCGACGCAGATCTTTTCTTTCTCTTTTTTTTTTTTGAGTGACAAGTGAGATATACAAAATGTCATATACTTTACAGTTTCTTTTATTTTTTTGTGGAGAAGCAGTCTATATAATGGTATTTCTCGTATGTTCGCTAAGTCGACATTTTGTAGGGCAAGAGAGAGAGAGAGAGAGAGAGAGAGAGAGAGAGAGAGAGAGAGAGAGAAAGAGAGAGAGAAAAGTCAGAAAGAGATAAATCAAAATATCTTTATTTGCTATGTCAATAAAATGTGCCCATAAACAAGGCATACATTACGAACCATATGCTGGATCTCAATATTAGAGAACCTGATTCCTTAAACTAAAGTGATTTAAGAGTGTTTAAGACAATAATATCAATGAATTCTGCAGAGTAACACTAGCAAAGTGACAGAGGAAGAGAGAGAGGATAGAGAAGATAGATGGAAGAGAGAGAAGAGAGACAGAGAGAGAAGAGGGAGGAAAGAGAGAGAGAGAGAGAGAGAGAGAGAAAGAAAGAAAGCTTACACTAAGTGCGTGAACGTCCAAAGCAGCAAATTATTTATCTGCCTTTTGACTGTATTTGGATTCAATTTTAATCCTCGATTCCTTCAGGTATTTTAATCCTCGATTCCTTCAGGTTGTTTTGTCTTTCTGTCCCACATTTCACATTCTTGAATAGAAAGATATTTGATTCGTTTTCTGATTGACACAGAAACCTTAAAGACGGATATTACATTTATGCAACTCTTTTCAATTTATAAATGATATCAAGAAGACGAGTTTTATGATATCCTTTTTATGGCATCGCTTTGGAGAAAATTGGTTTCATGATGGAAAATGATAAAGTTTGATTACATTCTTTGCGTTTGGATAGAAATGTCATAAAGAAAACTGATCTGTTGTAAGTATCGCTTACTTACAGACACATTGTCTGAGGGAATCAAATTTCCTGATGTCTGTTTCGATTACTGTCAGACCAGTAAAGTGGCGAGCCAATACCTGAAGTTTAAAGTATCGCGATACTCTCCTGTTGAGCTCTAGACTATCGATTCTACTTCAATTCTGATACTAAGTGCCGAGTAAGCAAATCGATACTTCCGGTTCTTTCAATCTATCTTTTGATATATTTTGATACTATAGTTATCTATACAATACTATACATTACGCCACTGAAGGCAGGTTAGGTGATACAAGCCATGAAACCCAATAATTTTTAAAGTCCTTCTTATGTCGGACAATAATATGTTCTGCTTATATTAAGAGTATCGATTTTATTTCCACTTTCAAAGCCTGAGTTTCGATAATTAATCGAAATTCAAAGTATCGAAAGAATCAATACTCAGAAACGATACGGCCCACCACTAGTCAAATCCTTGACAGCTTTAGATAATAATGAGACGCGGACTGAAACAGTATCTGAGTGGTTTACTCTTCATAATTCATTTACATCAAATTTCATGATGTTTAGCTCCGGTTTTTTCAGAGTGTATTCAGTGGTACAACCCACCTTTTACTAAGGTGGGATCTCCAGTTAGATTTCAAGCTTACTTCCGTAGAAGGCAGATTAGACTACTGAAACGGGAAGTGAATAAAACATTTGAGAGCTTATGCATTGACGATGGGATCTCTTACCATTGTAAGAATTACATTAGTGCATCGGTGCTGAATGTACCCTTTGTGGTGTTTAACATGCAGAGTCAATGTAATTCTTACGATGGTAAGAGACCTCATCGTTAATGCGCAAGCTCTCAGGTTTCAAAAATTCGCGAACAGTTTTCACCCTGACCCATTTCTGCATGTTCAAAGCATTGTGCTCGATTTCGCCGTAACTGACTCTCGTCCATGTCCTCATTTGTTTACTAACACACTGACAAAGACTCTCACACTTGCGGCGAAAATGGCATGTACCTTCAAAGATAACACAGTGACACGTTACTCTCTTTAAAAAATAAACCCAGGTAAGTTTCATGTGCATGAATGAGGGGTAAAAGACAGAAAAAAAATTTTTGTTGCAGTAGCGAATGGATGATGGCAATCACATGTAATACTGTACTAAAGTGTAGGTCTATTAAAAAAAAGTGACACTCCAACGGAAAAGTGACAGACAGACAGACAGACAGACAGACAGACAAAGCAATAAGCAGACATGCAGGCATGCAGGCAAAAACACACATAGGAAGGCAGATAGGCAGAGAGACAGACGGACAGTCAGACATTCAGAAACACAATACAGCATGCAATAAGGCAGACATATAGAATACATAGAAGACTAGTGAACGGATGATTCTGACAGACGCGTAGAGAGAAAGAAGGAAGGAAGGAAGGAAGGAAGGAGGGAAGCTTGAAAAGACTAGTTCGATTGATAGAGTCTCTAGAACTTAGCCATGAGTACAAAATGCTTCGACGAAGACAAGAATGATTGAATGAACGACCTTTAGTGTTCACAACCCACACAACGAGTTAAAAAGAAGAAAAAGAAATCAAGATTGCTTGATCAACAAGAAATCGAGGAAAATGCAATTTCATCCCAAACTTAATTAAAATCTAATTTTCCGAATATCTCCGAACATCACAATTTTCATCATTCTCGTGCGCGGAGAGGCGTGTACGCTCTCACCCAATCACAATAAAGTTGGCGTTTGGTAAACACAATCGGCAGTTAGATAAGATTAAACGTCCTACAAGTCTCATTTATGGAAGGTCTGGGAAAGTTCGGATCTTCCCATGTGAAGACTGGTTTTGGAAATTCCATATAGACATAATTCTATAATGATCTTCACTTTCTGATTTCCCACTGATTTCTCAGAAATTGCGCAGGCCCTGAAGTGCTTGAACGTTCTAAAGATCAACAGGAAGCTCCGTTGTGGCGTTCAGAGAACTAGTGATCTATGCTTGTCGTTGTCCTCAAGCAAAGTTTATACTCCTCCTTTTTTTATGGCACGTCCTGATAACGTGATTTTATCCTAGCTCAGTAATAGATTTAGTTTATAATATGTCCGTAACTGTTTCTTCTTCGTCCTCCTTTTCTTCTTCTTTATTTCCCAACTCCTCTTCCTCCGCCCCTTTTTCTTCATCTTCTTCTTTTTTTTCTTCTTCTTTTTCATCTTCTTTTTTTTTTCTTCTTTTTAGCTTGGAATTTAGGTCTCTTCTCCCTGGCCAACATTTCTCTCTAACAGAAGTGGTTTAATGCCTCCTTCAAAGCTTGCCTAAAATGGAATTTTCTTGGAAATTTTGTTTGCTATTATCGCAGCGAGTAAACAGTTTCCGGAGCAAAAATGTAAATATCAAACAACCAAACAACGGTAGTCGCTTTGTTGCATCTTAGGCCGTGATCTCAATTCGTACACGCACCCACTGTTAAACAAAAATGATGAAACTTCCACCAAAATTACACTGGGTCTCGTTCGACTGTCATCAGAATACGAATACCCAAGAATCCAGTCGTAAGGATCCAGAATCATTTTGGAAATATATTAGATAGGGCTTCCTTGTCCCGTTATAAGTGTATAATTCCTTTTCTTTTAAGCCTACTTTGGATTTCCCAAGCATTAGACGCCATTCGCACCTATGATCCGGTTTTTTTGTCTCAGTCACAGTGTTGTATGGCGTTAATTTACCCCCCCCCCCCCCCCCNCCCCCCCCAAATTGATTCACAGTATCACTCATTACTGTTCACAAACTCGCACCTTGACCTCTTGAACTCTTCCTTATCCCATTTTATCCCTACTGATGATGCAGTCGGCTAGTATAATATATTCACAACGCGACTAGCTTTGTCAACGAAATCTGATTTACCCGAAAGTTTAATATTTTTTTTAAATTCTAGAGCATCAGTGAGATGAACAATTCTGGAATGAAGATTACAGGGTGCGATATCATTTAAAAAATCTCTGCTTATACTATCCTTTAGAATAATGAATTAATGTTAGTTGTTGGTTGATTTGATACCGTTGTTATTTTTCAAGAAGTTTAACCATTTTAGTGGTCATGTCCAGGCTATACACACTTCAGCAAAAGCAAAGTAAGGTGTCTTGTCACGAACCAAGGCATCATAATAATCAGTCTGGGCTAATCTGGTCAAGGACCTCAAATTTTCTTCATGTGACAACTTTGTTTTTATCAGCAGAACATCTAGAGATGTTATTGCCGGACATCCATTTTCCCACTGATGACATCTTCAAGGTATGATCGGATAGGTGCAATAAGATGGACCTAGCTAGATAATCTCTTATGTATTCAAATCCATAGTATCATATTAGTGTTTTACGCAGTCATGTCTAACCCTGTAACTCTTTATCTCCTAAAGTGGTCAGACATAATGGAACATACAGTACAGAGACAGAGCGAGACTCCAAACCACAAGTATCAACTATACCATGGCATCAGGCCGAAAGGCTCAAGGTCAAGTGGCCGCTGGATCGGAAAAGTAAAATAAAGTAAGTAAAGTGCAGCCCTGCAGCATCCCCTAATGTGTGGCCGCGATAAAGATGTGACCACTCAATCCATTGATTGTAAGCATCTGTAGAGTCCGCACGCAAGAGTAAACGGCTTGCCGTGGTTGGAGGATTAGGTAGAGGTTGAATGTGCGTAAGATGATGGCATGAGGGAATTTTCTGAAGCTTTCGCAAGAATACTCACAAGGTTATGACGCTTTTTGCAATCTACGTCATCAGAGCATCTGGTCTTATGTCCCCACATCCTGGAGATCTACCAAGGCAAAGTGGCAATATTGTGTAGTCTGGACTTAAAGCGTTACAACTACTTTCTACATCCGGCAAACATCATTTTATAAACCCAAATTGACCAGCATCCTGACCCCCCTCCGGTGCGCTGAGTGCTTCCCTGGACTCTCACACGCCATCCCATATCTACTCTTCCTATTTTTATCCCCGCTGGAGCCCATTCCCCATCGCTCTCCCCATAATTTCCATCTCTGTGGCTCGGCCCCATTCTCCTCGCTCCGTCAGTCTTTAAAGAGATCGCTCCTGGTTTTTGTCTCTTTTAACACCCGCCAAAACTTCCTCGATTTCGACCGGCCATTTGGAGGCATTTACCACCAGCCAAGTCTTCCATTATCGCCATTAGCCATTTCAGCCAGGGTGCCGGATGCCAGATCCGAAGGCCCCGGTCAAATTTCGCGTGCTAGAATCCCTCGCCTGAGCCAGAATGTCCCCGGTACCGTCGCGGGACCAAACAGCGGTCTGAGAAAAGACCCTGTCACTGCTAATGTCTTTCTTCGGGCGCCAGCGAAGCGGGAACCACGCGGGAAATGAAACTGGTGACTCCGAGTCTGAAAAATTGTCCAAACGGTAGACTGATCAGAAATGATGGCCCGCCGGAGGGAAGATGGCTGCTAAAGACAAGCTGATGAATATCATTAGTAGACGACCTCAGTTTCCGGCTTCCGACTTCTCTGCAAAGACCGGTTCTCTGTATGGTCGGATACCGGTAAGTTGGTGGCTTGGTCTGTCTGTCACTTGGTCAGTTCGCACGGCTACTTTGGTATCCGTTGGTCGGGTTATTCTTCCTTTTATCTGTCTGTCTGTCTGTCGGTTGGTTGATTCATAGAGCTGTGAGTACACATATATTTACAGGCAATGTGTTGGAGGCACAAAAATACAGGAACAGAGCACAATATTATGAAAAGCTGAGAGAAATAGAAAAAAAAAACTCGTAAAGACCGAGAAACATAAAAAAGAGCGAGAGGGAGAATAGAGTGGGATAGATAGAATGGTTTGGAATGAAAGATAGTGAGTTGGGGCCAGAGATGGAGGCAGAGGAGCTAAAGGAGATAATGAAGAAGGAATGAGGAGATCGAAAAAGGAAGACGAAAGAAGAAAATGTATTTGAAAGAGCCTCAAAGAGAGAGAGAGAGAGATAGAGGAGATAGAGAGAGAGAGAGAGAGAGACAGAGACAGAGAGTGAGAGAGAGAAAGAGAGAGAGAGAGAAAGAGAGAGACAGAGAGAGAGAGAAAGACACACAGAGAGAGAGAGAGAGAAAGACACACACAGAGAGAGAGAGAGAGAGAGAGAGAGAGAGAGAAAGAAATTGTTGAAACCGAAGGAGCAATTACCAGAGCTGGAGAGAGAGAACTGAGAGATATAAACAAATAAAAAATGCAAAGAGGAACGAGAGAAATAGTTCTGCGTTACGATATAAGTTTGTACATAAGTCACTTCACACTGGCAGTTCTCAAGATCTCCTTTTTTGCCGTAAATGGCATTACATCTATATGCAGTTATGAATATATTTATAGCCAAAGCGAAAAGTCATAACATGTCCGCCAGCATTGAAATAGAGACCCATGATAATGGTAATCTAATGGGTGTAGAAAGGCAGGAAGAGAAATCAGCACATACATCAGACAGACAGACAGATAGACAGGCAGACAGGCAGGCAGGCAGGCAGGCAGGCAGGCAGGCAGGCAGGCAGGCAATATTCAGGCTCGCAGGTAGGAGACACTCAGACACACCAACAACCAGACAGGCGGACAAAGCATAAATACAGATCGACTGACAGAATGGCAGAGAAAAAAAACACCAGATTATCTTTCTCCTTCCTTTGTCTTCATGAGGAATAGCGAAAAGTGCTGTTCACTATTCGTCTAGCCACCAAGTTCACTTACAGAGATTCACAGTTATTAAATACTAAATCTTCAATAAGCTGTCGGATACCCAGTGCAAAATATTTCCTAAAAGCACTTACAGTATTAGAAGGAAATAAAAATTTTCCGAAAACGCTTCAGGGAGCAGGCCGCCTATCCCGGACACGACTTAACCTAAAGTTAAAAGCGTACGTAATTATACACAACCTTGTTAACAAAACCAGGATACAGGGAAACCCCAGCCCTTTACTTTCGAGGGGAAAGTGATTCAGCTAGCGTAAGTGACAATGGAAAAGTTTTGAGCCGCATGTAAAACGAATGCAAGATTCAAGAAACTTTATTAACTCATATCAACATGACATATTTATGAGCATCCAAAAATTATTACGAAATACAGCACTAAGCAGAAAAACAGCAGCATAAACATAATATAACAACGACATGGCGGATGTCAATTAACAAACCAACACTAATCCCCTGAGGGTACTGCATTTTGTATGTTAAGCAAAAAGTCGAAATAGATTGATACTAGCTAACGGTCTTCATTATACTGGTTGTTAGTTTACCGATTCGTTGTAATACTTCTGTATCTTTGGATTTTAGTACGTTTTGGTATGCTCTCAGTGGCCCATCTTGTGTCAAAACAGCGTTAAGGAACCTGACAAGTAAGTATGAACTTTTGAAATCCGCCAAACGCAGGCGTATAGATTCCATATTGCAGAACACATGTAAGCCATGTTGATATGTCAGGAAAGTTTCTGCTCTGCCACTATTTTTCTATCCGTTTTCCTGGCCCACCCACCGTTCTTACTCGTAGTAAAATTTCTGTCTTTAGTATGACGATATTCTAATACAGGGGATTTCCGATTTTGTGCCTCAATCAACAAGGGAGTAGATAAGGGTCTACATTAGCCAGACACAGTCTGGAAAACGAAAACAAAAAAACTAAGGATATTGTAATACTAGTAATATTGTTTGACCCTGCACTCGTGATCTGTTTGTGGAAAAAAACCTGACCCTTGTCCTTATCCGAAAACTGAAGACAAACAAGCCTGTTGTTTGACGACAGGTTTGATGGACCCACTACTATTTGTACGCGGGATGCAAAGACATTAATTTTATTTCAGCTGGATGCAAGTTTTACGCTGTGTACTATTGTTAAGAGTTGTAACTAGTTTTGTAAATATAGCACCAGAATAACACAAGAATGCCGAACCAGACTAGGGAAAGGTGTAGTTTTAAGTTTATGTAGTGAAAAGATATTCTCAAAGTTGACAGGTGCTGTGCTGTAAATAGTAGAGTTTTAAATTGTTGTGTAATACAGTACTAGAGTAACACAAAGACACCCAGCAGGATTCTAAGAAAACGTGTAGTTCCAAGTATTATGTTGTGAAACTTATTCTCAAAGTTGACAGTGTGCTAGGCAGTAGATATAGTATTAGATTTGTAATACAGTATCAGAGTAACCTAGAGACACTCAGCCGGATTCTAAAGAAAGGTAGGCTATAGTTCCAAGTTTATTTGGCTTTGGTGAAAAATATTCCAAAACGTTCATTTTTTTTTTCAAATGTGACATTATTTTGCCAATGCCAGTTTCGTAAAACTTGAGAATTATTCTTTCTCTGCTTGTGTTACATATATAGGGTTACAATTTAGCACACTTTTCGCTATATCAGACACCGGCCAGGACTTTGTGAAACTGGAGATTTATACTTTTCATTGCTCATGTGATATATTAACATCCTCTTTCAGCATACTTTTGGCTATATCGGGATCAGATTGGACTCGGCTTCTGCCAAGAAGGTTGTTGTTAATCATTGTACAGGAATATCCAGGAAGAAATCAGTCGATAGCAGATTATTCAAACCTAGGACCTTTCCTCCTAAAAGGAATTATTATTCTCCATGGTTGATTATTTACATCATAACAGCAAAAACACCATTGGCTGTAAGCATAATCCTTGTGTTAGTTAACGTTTTGCGTTAACTGCAGTGAACACTACTAATGTTTTGGGAGTTTCCCGTGGTTCCCGCAGTGCGTTAAGTAACGTAAGGATTATGCAGACCTCGGCCAGTTTTCTTAAATTGTTAAGCTTTAGATTAAAGTAAAGGCGGGTCGTTGTGACAGGGATCTACTAGCTCTAGGAGTCACTCATTTCGCTTTCAGTTAGCCTGATACCGACTTTGCATGTGCATGCATAAGGAAGTTGAAATCTGTTGGTTTGTTTGGCTCCACCAAGATCGACATCCGGTCACAAGAAAGCTTAAGGTTTGTGACACCTATTAGAAGGGCAAATCACTCATAGTGTACAACCCAAATAATCCGCTAATTTATAAAATCCCCCTTTTTTGGGGCCCTGCCAGCCAGTGGTAGGGTGTAGAAATGTGTAAAATGACCTGTGATCTAAATAAAGCATCCAATTTTAAAGTTTCAGGTACAATTTGAGCCTTCTAGATAAAAAAATAAAATGTGTAGACCTATGTATTCGCACGCGGTCAAAACCAGCCAAATGAAAATTTGGGGACCAAATCAGAATTTGAGGTGATCTTTTTCAAAAGACATTTGTGAAAAATTTTGGGCGTTGACCCCCCTTTTTCTTCCCGTTAAAAGATCGGGCAAAAGAAGTACTTTAACCTCCATGGAAGAAATTTCCCCAAATCACAGTGGTATATTTAGAACAACACAAAATGTTAATAGGGCCAAAAGAAGAAAAAACAATAGGTGTCAAAGACCTAAATGAGGGACGCCCTAACGCAAGCAAGCTTAACAACTTGTCCTCACTCTAGAAACTTCAAGAAAGGAGGGGCATGTTGTTTCTGGTGATGGTTACAGTTAGATCTATATGAGTTGCAAGACGGATGTAAGCAATACAAAAGTGCATTGGTTTTTTTTTTGTTGTTGTTGTTCATATTCAAACAACATGATTAATGCATACGAAGTACACTCTAATTACAGGGTAATTTGCGTGGTCATTGTTCGGATAACAGCAATATCTTCCACTTCACGAAATGCTATATGCATATAAATGCCAAAATGTAGGTGGATGAATGAGTTAATATTATTATTTTTATAGTGTAGTCCGCATTTTTATTCTTCCATTTTATGTATGCTCATTTGTACTCACAGAAACCGAGCTGAATTAAGTTATTGTTATTGTTGCCACTGGATAATCACTACTCCTTTTAATCGCAACCTTTTCAATGCCCCCGAAGAGTTGCAATTAGGGCAGAGTTGAGTGTTCGCATAATTACATTATCGAAACAACGAGAATTCTTTTGATATATGACTCACGGAAACAATGAAAATCTCTTTGTTGTTTAAGATATTAAAGTACCGTCATAAAAAGGACAAAAATCGACAGATCGTACCTGTCTATAAAAAGCTCTATCTTACTAGTGCAATGTCGTCTGTCCCTTTTTTTCCGAGGAGCAGGGGGTGGAAGGGGGGAGGGGGAGNGGAGAGGGGGGACTTCTGGGGGATGAGAGGGGAGAAACAACATGGGCGTCTGTCTATCTGTGTCTTTAGTTAGTGTGCTAGTATCCTTAGACACTCAATTCTTCTGATTGATGACACATCTCATTATTTCATATGCGTTGATCACAAAGGTCTAAACCTTTAGTTCCTTGTTAGTACTGCGCCAAAGTCACTTGCTTGGAATACGCACACCGCACAGTAGAGTGTACCGGAAAGTTGCAGGTAAAAGGAAATGTAAAGTACGATGTCAAATGATGTCAGATGTGAAATGATATAATAATACTAATGGTAATGAAAATAATGATAATAATAATAATAATAATAAGATGATGATGATGATGATGATGATTATGTATACCGTTGCTTTAAATAACTCAGATAATGAACATATCTCAATCCCTTTCAGTTGCTCTATTCCTATTTCTATTTCTGGCTCTTGGATATGTATTCACTTGTCTTGCTTTGTATGTCTTAAACTTGCATTGTCAGTCCTGAAAAAGTGTCGACTATTTTGTTAATAAATTCATTATATATTTTTCAAAAATTTTGTGTCATTGGGCAGAATCATATTTAGTTTTAATGATGACGATGATGATAATGATGGAAGTAATACTACTACTACTACTACTAATAATAATAATAATAATAATGTGGTTTATAAGACTTGTAGCCAGGTTAGAGCCTGAGCAAGCAACCTCACATGATTATTACCCTAGCCGGCCAGATGATTGTAAGACTTTCTCTACACCCCGTTTGGCATACAGTGCGTTGCCGTTTATAGGCGCGCTGACAATTTGCATTTGGACAATATCTTTCGCTGCCTGTAATCAGGTACCGATTTAACAGATGGGTGTGCTGAGGACAATGTGAACGAGATGATTTCTCAAGGCACTTACAACACAAGCGTGATCGGGAATGTATCCTACGACCAATAGATCTTGTCCAAAGCCATAACCTTTCGGTCACACCGCTCCACATAAAGCATATTAATAATTTGCCATTTTCAATTCACCCTTGATACATGTTCATACAATAACTTGTTATCATGACATAAGAAAACTTCAAATCTTTTCTTCGTACATTTTTCAGGCAAATATCTCTACAATGTCATCCCCCAACTTATCTTTCGTGGGTATCTTGCTAGTGATGTCTATGGTTCTGCTCCCGACCAGATGCGTTGATCTCACATCACCGACACCACAGGATCACGAGGGTCAATCACAGCAAATTCAACCTAATTTCCACAACCACCACCACCACCACCACCAGCACTTACAACAAGGAAAACCTACAAAGCCATGTCCGTCCGTATGTACTTGTAGGGGCGGACCCGACACCACGATCACAACAGTTGACTGTTCAAGCAGAGATCTACACAGCATCCCGCAGCTTCCTTCCTCTGCTTTGGTGGTGTACTTACAAAACAACTCTATAGAAAAAGTGCAGTGTAACGACTTCATTGCGCTGAATAACCTGACAGAACTAAATTTATCTCAAAACAGGATGACACGGTTGGAAAACTGTACGTTTGACTCACAAAGGAAGCTGACACGCTTGAATATGTCAGGAGGCGCACTAACTCATATCGACTTGCAAGCCTTTCGTCCTCTAAAAAATTTGGTCTATCTGGACATATCCCGAAATGGCATCACTGAAATACAACCTCTCTTATTTTCACAAATGTCGAAACTAGAGTACCTGAATATATATTTCAACGAGTTGAGTCATCTTGGCAACGACTCGTTTTTCGGGTTGAGGTCCCTCCGCCAACTCTCTTTACAAAGAAACCGATTACGCTACATAAATAGGACTTTTGAAGAGGGTGCTTTCAGGGGATTAGATGCTCTAGAACGTCTTGATATTCGTGAGAATCAACCAGAATCGGGACAGCAGGTTACTTATCCTGATATTGCTCTATCGTTTCTTACAAAGTTACGTCACCTAAGTATGGACGGGTATCCTGCAAAACTGGGACTTGGATTTCGCAGTCTGAACCGGCTTACTGTTCTAGATCTCAGTATGAATGCAGGCACGATAGGCTCATTTTGTTCGATGAACTCAGATCTTCCTGAAGATTTTTTAGGAAACATCATGTCCAAGGAGCCTTTGTTCTTGAATATGGCAAACTGTGGGATAACCCGGATTCCCTCAGAGTTCTTTACACCTGTGCCGAACATTTATTCACTGGATCTGTCTTCAAATATGCTTCATTTTGATACCTTCGAGCCAGGTTCTAAGGGACTGGCAAATTCTAATCTGACTTACTTGAATTTGCTTCAAAATTATGTATCCAAAGATGAAACTTATGAAATAAAGAATTCTACATTTCGGTACCTGAAACACACCCGACTGAAGACATTGATTCTGGCGCATAATCGGGTATATAGGATAGATCCTAAGGCGATTTTAGATTTGCCCTCGAGTTTGGAATACCTGTGCCTGGCTCATAATGCTTTACAGTCTGGCACATTCCTTAGTCCACTTATTTTCCTTACGAACATGAAAGTTATTGACGCGCGGTTTCAGTTGTTTGATACAGATTCTTGGAGATCAAGCAAGGATGAAAGTCAAAAACAGCATGCTTCAGGGCAAGGGGATTTCCAGTGCAAGATCAGGCATGAAACTCGGCCTACAGGGTTTTCAGACAACCAAAGGGTGGAAGATAATGAAAAGAGGCTCGCCTTTAATAATCCTGTTCTGCCTCCGGTGATAAAAGAACAAGGTATAAAAGGGCTTCTCATTCCGGAAGAGGATGGTCTGCTAAACGCTTCTGATGTCCGATGTCCCAAACCCCAAGAATTCCTAACAAGTACAGCCTTTTTAAATCCTTTCTTCTCAGTCGGGTTTTCTGAGGAAAACATTGTCCCTTTACCCAGAGACTTAGAAGTCATTTATGCCAGCAATGCGAAGCTGAACTATCCCATTCCTCCCATGCATTTCATAAACAACAATGTTCTCCGCTACCTAGACTACTCCAGTAACTTGGCTCGATGTTGGCAGGGCCCTTTGAAAGGCTTACCAGCTCTACAGTATCTCGACTTGTCAAACAATGCGTGTACACAAATGGGACTTCATTTCTTCAAATACCTGACCAACCTCACAACTCTTCTCTTAAACGACAACGATCTTGGTCAGCCACTGGCAGATGACGTCAATGGCATTGCATTTTCAACTCTCACCAATCTGAAGACCCTGGATCTCAGTCGTAATGCCATAAAGGACCTGGCTGAAACGACCTTCCTTCACAATGTGCGCTTACAGCTCATATCTCTCCGCGGTAACGATTTAAGTCGATTTGACCCTTTTCTCAAACAACTGCATAACATGACCCATCTAGACCTTTCATCCAATATTTTGGAGGGTCTTTCAGAAGAGAATTGCCTGGATTTCAAACTGTTGAAAACCAGAAATGAACACTTTACGGTCAACATACGAGACAATCGTTTCCTCTGTAGCTGCGAATTTCGCCCATTCCTGAAACTTCTGGTCCACTCCCCGAATATTTTCAAGGATGTCCAGACCTTCCACTGTACCTTAGCTAACAGATCAGTGCTGAGATATGAACACCTGGAAAGATTCTTTCCAGAGCTGGAGCGCCAGTGTCAAGCAGAGGCTATCTTCATCTTTGTGGTCATAACTTTCTTCATCGTTCTTGGAAGCGCGTCGGTATTGTCTGTCTTTTACTTCTACCGGTGGAAGCTAACCTATTTATACTACATTGGCCAGAGACGCTTGCGCATTGGCGCTACTCATGTCACCTACATGCCTTTGGCTCAGTTGTTCTTCATATATGACCAGGTGAAACCTTAAATATACCTAACATTAGTGGAATAAATATTCATTCATCCATCCATCCATCTGTCCATCAGTCAGCCACTTATCCATCCATCCATCCATCCATCCATCCATCCATCCATCCATCCATCCATCCATCCATCCATCCATCCATCCATCCATCCGTCCGTCCGTCCGTCCATCCATCTGTCTGTCCGTCCGTCCATCTGTCCGTCCATCCATCCGTCCGCCCATCCATCCATCCATCCATCCATCCATCCATCCATCCATCCATCCATCCATCACAACTATGTCATATTTCATTCATAACCTTTGGTCGACCAATTTTCGGTTTTTCTTGGAAATTGCTGATTTCGTTGTCCACCTGATAAAACCTCACAAAGCCAGTTTTGCAAATTTAAACCGATTCACCTCCATATCTGGACCGGAAGATTGCAGTGCCACTGCAAGGTAGTGGAAATGCCTGCGATGAAACTAAAAGATAAAGAAGTTTTGTAATGCGGATATGGGCCCAACGAACATCTAAGCATCCAAAACAGCTTTTGAATCAGACTCATTCATGCGCAAGAAGAGGCATTATAGAGCGTCTGCCTAAGAGTAAATGTATACTTGTGATAAAATTTCGAGTAAATGGGACCTGGGGTTTGGTCATAAATTCGTTTTTTATTCCATATAAAACCTCCCAAAAATCTCCGAACTGTTCACTTTTCACGCATTATGAAATATGTTCAATGAGAACTTACCATCGTAAAAATTACATGAACTCTGCATGTTAAACACCACTAAGGACTAGAAGATATGCATTTTGTGAGAGTGACGAATTAGGTCGTTCGTAGCCACAAATATGTTAATAATTTTTTCATATCCACAAAATGGAATTTGAGTTTTATATTTTCTCATGGGATGTGGAGAGACCTGAACAATAGATTTCCGTGAAAAAAAAACAACCTAACATTAACTTGATGAGGTTTTGTACAAACGAGGATTTGATTTCAACTGCAACTCTTTTTATTCTTTTTTTTACCCATTTAAATAGGAAGATCGTGAGGTTTTGTACAAACAAGGATTTGATTTCAACTGTTTCTATTCTTTTTTTTTTACCCATTTAAATAGGAAGATCTGCATTGGCGGCGTTTCCTACAGAGAGAATTTTTACCACGTTTGAGGCGAGAAGGGATAACGTACATCTTGGGCGAAGTGGACTTTCAAGGTGGTCATAGATTTCCACAAGTGGCAGGAGCTATTGTAGGTACCAAGAAATCTCTTGTTCTCCTCTCCAAAGATATCTTTGAGGATGGTGACAGACAAACGGAAATCAACTTGGCCATTATGCACGAACTGAACACGGGAAGTGATGTTATTGTTCCTGTGTGGGTGGAGCGTGTGGATATGACGTCATATCCGCTGGAAGTGTCAACCTTCTTGCAGAACCAGTATCACAGATGCCTGGTTTACGAAAACACGGATCGTTTTTGGACTGTACTTGTCTCAGTGCTCAGAGCAACGGACTGACCCGTCAACGGGATAGGGGCGACACTCTCTTGTCTTGCTTGTATATAAGATATAATTTTGGAAAATATAGATGAAAAAATATAAACTTGAAAGATTTAGTTACAACACATTTCATTATCGGGCATTAATTTTTGGCCCTCTTCCTTTTTCATAAATATTATGCAATATTAACAATGATATTAATAATAATAATAATGCAGTCTATTAGTCTCGTTCTAGGCTAATGCTCGTTCACGAGATTTCACAATCAATACTACCCGAGCAGGCCAGATCATTCTAGGACTTTCTCAGCTCCCTGGGGAGCATACAGTGCCGCTGCCATTTACAGGCGCTGATCATTAGTATTCTGACAATATCTTCCACTGCCTATAGCCAGATACCCATTTTACAGACAGGTGGACTGAGGAAATGTGAATGAAATGCTTTTCCGAGGCACTTACAACATATCTGTAATCGGGAATCGAACCTACGACTTTTAGATCTTGAAGCCAACGCCTTAACCGTTTGACCACACAGCTCCACATTTATATATTTTTTAAAATTAGACGTTGAAATAGTCGAGTCTGCTATAGATATACTACCTTTATTTTGCAACATCTTTGTGTACGAAAATTTATTTTAAAATGTTGTCTTTATAAGGAATAAGGGCTATTCAGGAACGAGCAACATGGCTGCGTGGTTAAGAGTCATTAGTGAGTCAAGACTAAAGTTAGGCCCAAATAAATGCATGTAAAAATGCTCTGCTAACATTATACAGTGTATGAGGGACAAGATCGCCTACTGTGTTAATTTCTCACACATTCTTCCATCACACATACACATACATACAAATATACTCACACTTCATACACGCACACACACACACACACACANAAATAGTCGAGTCTGCTGTAGAAATACTACCTTTATTTTACAACATCTTTGTGTACGAAAATTTAAATAAAAATGTTGTCTTTATAAGGAATAAGGGCTATTCAGGAACGAGCAACATGGCTGCGTGGTTAAGAGTCATTAGTGAGTCAAGACTAAAGTTAGACCCAAATAAATGCATGTAAGAAATGCTTTGATAACATTATACAGAGTATGAGGGACAAGATCACCTACTGTGTTCATTTCTCCCACATTCTTCCATCACACATACACACATACACTTACATACAAATATACTCACACTTCATACACGCACATACACACACATACACATACATACACACACATACATACACTCACGCGCACACACACACACACACACACACACACACACACACACACACACACACACACACACACACACACACACACACACACACACGTACATACACACACGCACACATACACACGTACATACACACACGCACACACACACGTACACACACATACACATACATATATACATACATACATATATACATACATACATACATACATACATACATACATACATACATCTCTCTCTCGCTCTCTCTGTCTCTCTCTCTCTCTCACTCTCTCTCATTCTTTCTTTGTTTCAGTCTCTATGTCTCACTGGCCCCTTCCTCTCCTTTTTCTCTTTAACGTGCAGCCGCACGCTTCATACACTCTTCTCACGCTCACATATTACAATGGCCATTTAAGATGGCAAACACTCACATGTTATCTACATGTATAGTTAAAATGTGAAAATAATGGCAATTATAGGAGTACAGTGACATTACTGGTTTACAATGTAATGTATGTCCAGCTATGTATTGTTTACGCAATGTCAGGTATTGGATTCTCTTGTGGCATCATTGTTGGTGTTCTTAACCATATATGGAAATCATAACATTTTTATACACAGACAGACAGACAGACAGACAGACAGACAGACAGACAGACAGACAGACAGACAGACAGACAGACACTCTTATTGAAGACAAAGGATGGAAAATCATGACAGTTCAATGGATTACAGGGGAAACAATTTTTCACAAATCTTCGAAGTCAGTTAACGTAAAATACTGAATTATTTCCCCTCACTAAGCACATAACATTCGATTTTGTCCACAGAGACTTACAATTTGTCCATAAAATCAACTGGGTGTGTATATGTGTGTGTGTGTGTGTGTGTGTGTGTGTGTGTGTGTGTGTGTGTGTGTTTGTATGTGTGTATGTGTGTGTGTGTTTACGTAATGAGTTTACTTTTAAATTCTGCCACAAACAAACAAACAAACAAACAAACAAACAAACAAACAAACAAACAAAGCAATTGATACCGGTTGGCCTAACGTTAGAGTCTGGTCTCAAAGTTTTTGGTTTGGCGATATAGGCCTACACCTCCTTCTCACTTTCTACAAGACCACTTGGACTTTTATTTACCCTGTATAGAAAATGGTTTTACAATGTTCTACATCTCTTTTATGATACATACACAAAGAAAAGTAAACATCTTCCATGTTGTAAATACACACTATTACAAATAAAATATGTGAATATGCCAATGCTAGTTGCCACGGTGCAGCGCCCTTGTACCTTTTCGCCAGATATAGTTTTACACTTGAGGTGAGTGAGGATTGATTATAAAGATTATCTCGAGCAGTGTTCAGAATCGATACTAAAATCGCACTTTTCATTCTTGCTTATACGCCAATATAATTTACTATTGCTTTTGCATATTCAGCAGCATTTGTTAAGGCACAAATTGTCGCCGGCAACAATTTGTGCCGTAACAGCAGTGCCCTCGTGCCGTTAGCATGCATCGATTATGAATATTATCCATTATTGTGGGTGTTAAGTTAATAAAGAGAGAGAGAGAGAGAGAGAGAGAGAGAGAGAGAGAGAGAGAGAGAGAGAGAGAGNGTGTGTGTGTGTGTGTGTGTGTGTGTGTGTGTGTGTGTGTGTGTGTGTGTGTGTGTGTGTGTGTGTGTGTGTGTGTGTGTGTAAGGTAGCATGAGCAAGTGCACGTATAATAGAAGTGTAGTTTGAGTGAGTGAGCAAATTGAACTGATTATTTAGCAGACTATAGTTACTGTATTGCTCATGTAAAAAAATATGGCTGGTGTCTGAGTTTAATAAACATACTGTTTGTTATTGTTTGTTGTTAAGAGTTTAATGCCTATCCCCAAGGACACAACAACGTAAATCATCAGACCCAGTAACGGAACTCACAAGACTTTTCAGACTGAAATAACAAATTCACAAGCCAAATGGTCACGCTCGACACCTCCAAAGAAAATCATTTGTCTGAATTTGGTTCATCAGTAGTGTCATTTAACGAAGCTGAGACACTACTAAGTGCTTTAGATTCNTCTGGGTGAAAGCTAAAACTTTGGGTTCAGAGGGCAGCTCAAAATGTTAATATAGCCCGTAGAGGAAAAAAGGGTCCAATCCTATTACAGGTCTGTAACCAAGAATTACCTTGGTGCATCGGTGCTGACTGCACCTTTGTAGCGTTCAACAAGCAGAATTAATGTAATTCTTACGATGGTAAGACTACGAGAACCCATCGTTAATGAGCAAGTTCTCAATAAACTCTGTAGCAGTTCTTGTTTTGAGATCATTGTCTTTGAAAGATCGTATACGTCTAGCAAGTCGCAGACTTTTCCAAGCTAAGATTGATCTCTACCCTCTCATGGTATTTCGGCATCATAGAGCTGGAACTGTCTAGTACCTGGTACTCAACACTTTTTGATTGGTCTACAGATAATGTCTTTCTGTCTAGACTGTGCTTGACGTTTAAAAAAATGCAGTGAAAATATCTCAATGCAATCAGGATACCGGGCTATAGCGTAACTATAGCCTGCGGAATGTAAACATACACACATACCACAGTAAAAAAAAACCAAACTTTCCAAACACTCCAAAATCATTATGGCTTATGTTATATACATATACTGAAAAATAAAAAAAATAAATGTATATTTGATTTGATCAATCCAGTCGCAAAATGACAAAAAAATTTGAAAACTCAAATCTCTTGTGATTACGCTACTCTTACCTCAAGCAAGATTTAAATCGGTTATTTGGAATGGGCAGAATGACGCCGTAATCGATTACTTTGTCGCTGTCTTGTTGAAACAGTCAACCAGTCGCCTCTACCTTCAAACCACTCTAGCCAACTCATCTTGGTGTAGTTTAAAGACGTATTAATCTCTTTAATTACGATTTGAAATGTTAAAACGTATGTCATTGTATTCATATATAAATGTTTTTTGAAAAATCAACTTTGAGATTTTATGCAAGCTGGATTTAGTTTTCAGATGTGTTTGTACATGAGAACTAGCAGAACACATTCTGTTACAGACCTGGACAGTAAGTAGTAAATGACTAGAAAACACATCGCACTGTAATAGAAAGGTTACTTATAATATTTAGAAGTAATCCATTAACTGAAAGTGACGCTTATTATAATGTTAGTGCTTGTAGTAACGGGAATCGTACTTGCAAATAATTAACAGAATCGACCAGCCCATCTCCTACTGATATCGCCTGTCTCACAGCGGTTACACAGCAGGTCAAAAGATTGGCCCTAAGTGGTCACACACATCTTTGTTGCAGAGCCCGCCAAGGGGAATTAACTGTCTATCTTTTGGCAGTGCTTCTCAGTGCTTTGTCAAAAAATAAATTACTTCCCCTGCCCTGGGTTTTATTTGTTTTCCCTTGCATTTTTGATCCTTTCAATCAGCCATGAAATAAGTGCTTAAACTAAGAGGAAAAAATTTAAGGGAAAAAAAAACTAGTTTGATCCTCGAATTTATCNCCACCATCCCCCAAGGAAAGAATGTTCTGCTTTTGGCACTGAAAGCATTGATAGCAAAAGGACAGCGTCACATTCCCTCTCTGACCGATCCGCTCTGTCTGTCATCTCAAGACAGTCACTTAAGCCTGTTTGCATGTTTGCTTTGGCGAGTTTTGGGCTAGATTAGTTACCTCGTACGAGGGCGGATCAACAAGCTCGTAATTTTGTCTACAAAACTTTTGAATTTTGACAAGACTTTTCATTAAATTTTAACTATGCTGCATTTTTTACTTTGCAGATTCTGATAACAAGGGTTTGAAATTAGCCATAAACATCGCATAGAGAAAATAATCATGAAGTTGGAGCCTGGGCATCATCTCACTAATAGCAATGTAAAGAGTGCTTAGCCGATTCTGCAGCCATGTGTTTTCCATTCGTCAATCTGTCCATTCTTACTATCATTAAGAGATCATTATGTTCGTCATTCCGTGCATCAATCTGCCATTCCGCCCGACCACCCGTCTGTCTGCCCACACATCCATCCATCCATCCATCCATCCATCCATCCATCCATCCATCCATCCATCCATTCATCCATTTATTCATGGCAACAACAACAACAACAACAACAACAACAACAACAACAAGTAATAATAATAATAATATAATAATAAGGCGGCAATATTTATTTCATTCTTGATAGTCCTTATAGAATGGCGCAAACAGTCGTTAGTGGTAATCCTACTAGCCGAGCCCTGAGAATGATAGAGGCCAATGCACCTTAAAGCTAGTAGAGTGTTGCCGTTTAAACTTAAACGTTGGCGAAGGATACTCGCAGTGCAACCCCTGTAACATGTTACAAAATATGAGGTATAATGTGGATGTCTGATAGAAGGGTATTACAAAATCCAGTCAGTAATGTCCAGTGTCCGTATAATATAATCCTTACGTTAGTTAACGCACTGCGGTAACCACGGGCAACTCCCAGAACATTAGTAGTGTTCATTGTAGTTAACGCAATACGTTGATTAACGTATGTATTATGCATACGGCCACTGAACTTTGTAAGCAATGCGAGAAGACAGGATTTTATCATTCAGATGTTGTCATATACACCTTAGAGCTATCATGGGCAATAAAGAAATGAACATTATGGTTTGGATTGGAACTTGGAGAACTACTTTCAGCACAGAGTTCTATTATTGAACTCTGTGACTTTCAGTCATCAGAGGTATTTTAACATTTTGCAAGTCGAAGAGCATTAGTCTATATGAAGCTCGCTATACTCTGTTCCCGCAGAACGCAAGTCATACTCACTCGTGTAATGATGTTATTTCTGTTTTATTTATTTTTTGAAGGGAGGGAAAGAAGAATGGAAGGAAAAAGTGAACAGGAGTCAGCCTAAACATTATAGCCACGAAAACTCTGGGGTAATAACTCCCCTTTTTTTCATCATGTAGACAGTTAAATGATAGCTCTTTCTTGCTTTCTCTTTCCCTCTCCATTCTCTCTCTTTCTCTCTCTGTGCGTGTGTGTCTCTCTCTCTTCTGTCTCTATCACTCTCTTCTGTCTGTCTCTCTCTTTCTTCTGTCTGTCTGTCCCTCTCTCTCTGTCTCTCTCTCTCTCTCTCACACACACGCACACACACACACACATACACTACACAACACACACATACACACACACACACACACACACACACACACACACACACACACATTTACACACTCACACACACATACACACATATACACTCTCACAGACAAACACACACACACACACACACACGCACACATACACACACACGCACGCACGCACACACACACACACACACACACACACACACACACACATACACACACACGCACGCACGCACACACACACACACACACACACACACACACACACACATACACACACACGCACGCACGCACACACACACACACACACACACACACACACACACACACATCCACATCCACACATACCCTCACTCGGCTTGAAAAGATGACTAAGTAATGAGCATAAATACAAAACACGTATTCTTCTACTTCTGTTTTCTTCTGCACAAGGATCAGCGAAATAAAAATTTATGGATAAGCTTAAGAGAGACAGACAGGCGGAAATGGGAGGTGCGGGGAGGAGAGAGAGAGGAAGAAAACGATCTAGTTCGATAGTGGAGGATTGGATTGGCATTTGATTCAAGGGACAGAAATATCAAAAACTTCTCAGGATTGCATGAAATTCTTAGTTACTTCCCTTTAGTCAAAAGTTGACATTCCGCTTTGTTCCTGGTTATTTTTTTCATGCTTTACCTACAGTTGTTAAATGGTCAAAGTTTAAAAGACATGGAATTGCCTTTCTACAACTATACATTATTTTCCAAGAATAGTTTACAACATAAAGCATGAATGAGTTAGAGTGACCTAGAGTAGTGAATGAGCAGGACATCAGGTTGTTAGTTAGTTAGATATAAGAAAGATAACACCATATAACGCTGTTAATCCTTAGGCAGTGCGTTGTACAGGACGTTTAAACATATCTTCAGTCCTCTGTGAGTTAAAGTTACAACCGCGCAAATTTTTTGCTGAAAATTACTATGTACTGTCGACCACTGTCACTCAAGTTCTAATTTTCGTTGGCCATTCCCACTCAATCGTATTCGAGATAAACATTTGAGCTAAACAAAAACGGACTGCGGGCCTGTGGGGGAATACAGCAAAATCAAGTGGACATTAGAACTAAACAACCAAAAAAAAAATGAATTACTTTAAATAGCCCATGACATAAATACAGTTTTTAGCTGTCTCTCTTCGTTTTACCCCTGCTCCCCATCTCTCCAACCTATGAAGACCCATTTGGGCCTCTGGCTGTTTCCACAGAACAAAAGTTAGCTCATTGGCAGGCCATTAAGCCACTTTTTATGAAGTGGCGGCGTGGTCGTTTTTAGACGTCTACCTGAGTCCAAACTGCCGGCAAGGCGAGGGATGCCGACACAGAGTTCCCGGGTTCGAATCCCACAGCATCGCTTTCTTTCCTTCTTCCATTTTCTCTCTGCATTTGTCTCCTTGAGCACTTTCCCCTTTATCCTACTTTATGTGAGCATCTGTTTTCATCTGCTCATTGCCCATTTCTGACTTTTAATAGTGCTGCTTTAATTTAACGAAATTGGCCATGGAGGTGACAAATGCGGTAGTACAGGCCACAGCTAAGCTCACTGGGCCCCTGGGAGAGGAGGACAAAGAACTACTTGAAAAAGATAGCCTATCATTCTTAGCAACAA
>JAWQUT010000068.1:201920-214690 GCA_033807755.1 Ellobium chinense | reverse complement strand
ACAAATGGGCAGGCAGGCAACGCACCAGCGGCGAAAGAATACCTAGCGCACCGAAAGGCATCATAGACGAATGCATTAGACTCCGTGAAAAAGTTGGACGATTGGCGAATCGGGCGGATTGAAAAGATCTATCGGAGATTGTATTTCGTTGCTATACATATTCTTTTTTTTTAAAAAGGGTAAAAAAATAAAGAGGACTGATGTGTATAGTTACTTTTTGTGTATTTTTCTACTAATTTAGGTGAAAACCGCATGTTTTTACCTTACGTGGTTCTCAAGAAATCTGTGACACAAATTTGGCTGAAGCGTTTTATTAATATAGATGAAGCTCGCTGTACTCTGTTCACGCAGAACGCAAGTCATACTCACTCGTGTAATGATATTATTTCTTTTAAAATAATTTTTTGAAGGGGGGAAAAGAAGAATGGAAAGAAAAAGTGAATAGGAGTCAGCCTAAACATAATAGCCACGAAAACTCTGGGGTAATAACTTCCATTTTTTTCATCATGTAGACAATTAAATGATAGCTTTCTCTTTCTCCCTCCCTCTCTTTCTCTGTGTGTGTGTCTCTCTCTCTCTCTTCTGTCTCTCTCTCTCTCTTCTGTCTGTCTGTCGGTCTGTCTCTCCCTCTCTCTCTGTCTCTCTCTCTCTCTCTCACACACACACACACACACATACACACACACACATCCACACACACACACACACACATTTACACACTCACACACACACACACATTTACACACTCACACACACACATACACACACACGGGCAAATACACACACACACACACATACACACACACGGGCAAATACACACACACACACACACACACACACACACACACACACACATCCACACATTGTCATGCCCTCACTCCGCCTGCAAAGATGACTAAGTAATGAGTATAAATACAACACATGTGGATATTTACTGCAGTCTTCTTCTGCACAAAGATCAGCGAACTAAAAATTTATGGATAAGCTTAAGAGAGAAAGACAGGCGGAAATGGGAGGTGAGGGGAGGAAAGAGAGAGTAAGGAAACGATCTAGTTCGATACTGGAGGATTGGCTTTGCATTTGATTCAAGGGACAGAATTTTTAAAAAACTTCTCAGGATAGCATGAAATTCTTAGTTACTTCCCTTCAGTCAAAAGTTGACATTCCGTTTTGTTCCTGGTCCTTTGTTTTTCACGCTTTAACTACGTTGTTAAATGCTCAGAGTTCAAATGACATGGAATTTGCCTTTCTACAAATAGAGACTATATATTATTTTCCAAGAATAGAATACGACATAAAGCATGAATGAGTTAGAGTGACCTAGAGTAGTGAATGTGCGGGACACATCTTGTTGTTAGTTAGGTAGAAGAAAGATAATGATTTGTGACATCTATTAGTGGGGCAAATCACTCATTGTGTACAACCCAATTAATCTGCTAATATATAAAATCCAATTTTTTGGGGGCCTTGCCAGCCAGTGTGAGGGTGTAGAAATATGTAAAATGACCTGTAATCTAAATAAAGCATCCAATGTTAAAGTTTCAGGTACAATTTGAGCCTTCTAGATAAAAAAAATAAAGTGTGTAGGCCTATGTATTCGCACGCGGTCAAAACAAGCCAAATGAAAAATTGGTGACCAAATCAGAATTTGAGATTACCTTTTTCGAAAGACATTTGTGAAAACTTTTGGGCGTTGACGCCCCTTTTTCTTCCCGTTAAAAGATCGGGCAAAAGAAGTACTTCAACCTCCATGGAAGAAATTTCCCCAAATCACAGTGGTATTTGTAGAATAACACAAAATATTAATAGGGCCAAAAGAAGAAAAAACAATAGGTGTCAAAGACCTAATACCATAAGCCGGTGCTAGGCCTCAGGCAGTGCATGGTACAGGACGTTTATACACAGTTTATACACACTTCAGTTCTCTGTGAGGTTAAGTTACAAATGCGCAAATTGTTTTGCTGAAAATTACTAGACTATATACTGTCAGCCACTGTCACTCAAGTTCTAATTTTCGTTGGCCATTCCCACTCAATCGTATTCGAGATAAACATTAGAGCTAAATAAAAACAAAACAAAAAAAAAACCCCAAAAAATGAATTACAGCACTTTTGCCCGTGACAATAAATAACGTTTTTAGCTGTGTTTCTTCGTTTGACCCCTGCTCCCCCTCTCCCCAACCTATGAAAACTCATTTGGGCCTCAGGCTGTTTCCACAGAACAAAAGTTAGCTCATTGGCAGGCCATATCTCTTTCCAGACCCTGACTCTAAATATGTGTCGCCACTAAGCCACTTTTTATGGAGTGGCGGCGTGGTCGTGTATAGACATCTACCTGATTCCAAACTGACGGTACGGCGATGCCGACACAGAGCTCCCGGGTTCGAATCCCACAGCATCACTTTCTTTCCTTCTTCCATTTTCTCTCTGCATTAATTTGTCTTCTTGAGCACTTTCCCCTTTATCCTACTTTGTGTGAGCATCTGCTTTCATCTGCTTATTGCCCACTTCTGATTCTTAATAGTGCTGCTTTAATTTAACTAAATTGGCCATGGAAGTGACAAATGCGGTAGTACAGGCCACAGCTAAGCTCAGTGGGCCCCTGGGAGAGAAGGACAAAGATCTACTTGAAAAAGAAAGGCTATCACTCTTAGCAACAAGTCCAACCCAGTTGATATAAGTAGTATATTGGGCGTGTGTAGCAATAAGAATCTACAGTCATTAGCATGATCGGTTTGTAAGTTCTGAATTGTATCTTGATGTATTGTGCTGAGTAACATCTGTAACATCTTTCAGAGATTCCAATGCTNCGCATACAGTCAGAGGATTGACTTCGTTGAAAACACTAAGAATATTCCTGAAGTCTAAAGCATGCTAGCTTATCATTTCACTCTTAACTTCCTAACATTTTTATAAAATGCTTAAACCAAACAGAACGCAACATTTACCAAAAGATTTTACAAACGTTTACAAATTTACTATCCCATTTAAAAATAAAATAAAATAAAATACATAGTCATCCATTGTTCGAATGTAGACTGTGATGCCATTATAGTATTATCATACTAATAATAATGAGGTTTATAAGTCTCATATCCAGGCTATTGCCCGCTCATGCGACTTCACACTATTATTACCCCAGCAGACCTGATCCTGTAGGGCTTTCTCGACTCCCTGGGGAGCATTCAGTGATGCTGCCATTTATAGGCGCTGATCACTGGCATTCTGACAATATCTTCCTCAATATCTTCTCTAAAGCGCCTCGAGCTCTTCGGGGGTGAGGCGCTTTAGAACTTCTCTTTATTATTATTATTATTATTATTATCTTCCACTGCCTATAGCCAGGTACCCATTTTACAGATGGGTGGACTGAGGAAAATGTGAATGAAATGCTTTCCCAAGGCACTTACAACATGACCGTGGTCGGGAATCGAACTCAGGACCTTTAGATCTTGAGTCCAACGCGGTAACCATTAGGCCACGCTGCTCCACAAATAAAGCTGAATGTCAGATTTCATGATTTGAGACTAACAACTGACACGAGACTAACAACAATATTTCGAGATTTCAGGTTGCAGGAGCCAAGTCGTTGAAATCTATTTGAGCCATTTTTCAAAAATTTCTCCTCGGACCAGTGGAAAGTTCCGAGATAGCTATAGTTAGTCCACAGGTCTACTGCCACCTGACTGTGCTCAAATTATATACTGTTTACAGTGGAGGTCCTTCATTTAGATTTTTCACAGCTGGAATTTAAATGAAAGAGGTTACAAATCTGGCCTTCTCTTGCAGACCACAGACCCTCACAAATAAAATCCGCTGAAACCATTGGGAAACGCTGCTTGAAACAATTATTTTTTTAACAAATTCAGGACCAAAATTCATCACTTTTGCGATCTGGTTTAATGTTATGCGATTATTTTTACTTAATCAACACAATTTTTTACTCTGCTATTATTGACTTTGATAGTCAATAATTTTTTTGGTGTGACCAATAAGACTCCGGCAACCTGAAGCAATGCACAGTGATAACAATGTCACATCTGATATTTTTCACTTGTGTTAATTTTCGCACCTTCTTTGAAGCTGATGGCGTGAAATTAATGATGAACCCTTATCTCGTGCTTTTCCGTTATCTCTCCTCTCTCCTCTTTCCCCAAACAAGCGCATCGTTGAGATTTGACATTTAAGTGCTAAAAATAAAGCGCTTCATGAAAAAAATCACGTCATCTATCGAATATTTAGTTTATTTTGCTTACTTTAGATTGCAGTAGAGGTATTTCCTATACCTGTTAAATTCCACACCATGGAATGACATTTGTCCAACAACATCTAGGAATTAAATTTTGTCTTTTTTACAGACGAACTTGCTTTGTGTCTGGTCCCTTTTGTTACATCCGCCCAGTGGTACATAATGTCTTTTGTCATAGACCCCTACAGAGTTTAATTCGCATTTCTCATTGTTGGTTTCTAATTCATTCGTCATCATAATATAATTTACATTTTCTATTTCATTTCACTGATTGCATCGATTACAAATCTGGGATCAATACTGGAAAAAATATTTTTCCTTTCTCTTAAAACGTCAATTACAAAGAACATCTCCTGCATATCTAATCCATCTCGCCTCAAAGTAATAATTATTTCTGCAGCAACGGTATGGTATTGCAGACAGACAGATAAACAGAAATACTGGCTCCTGTCTTTGCTGGACAGCCTTCTAAGAAAGGTCTTTGTCCTTTGCTTTGATTTTGCTCCAACGCTTGTCAAAAAAAAAATTTAAAAATTAACTAGTGTTTAAATGAAAATTGTAGTTTAAAAATATTCATAAGAATTATTGATGCAGGGAAGATCAGGTTGTTAGTCGCGATGCCACGCTCTGTATTTTTATTCCTAGTCTCACCTTGCCAACTCTTGGCTATGTAAACTTCATGTTCCAGAAAACATGGCCAACAAAGTCCATGTACACAGAGAATCGTGATCGCTGGGCTTTGTAAGATATACTGCTGACGAAAATATATACGCAAACCATCACTGCTGTTGTCGGTGCTGAGCGTAAGTGACGAATCTTTTGTCGTATAGAAGACATAATGTCTAAAGTTTGTTATAAAATTAATTCATTAGATATTATGATAGGTATTATGTTCTTTAAGCCATCGCGATTTATTGCGGTTTTGAAAAATCTGTACAAATGATTCTTTTTCTAGCATAGAAAACATGCAGCTCAAAGTGTGTTATAAAGAATAATGAAGTAATTAGACATTTGTTGCTGTATTATGATCCTCGGGGTATCGATATATTTTTGATGCTTGTAAGATTTGTGCAAACCAGGCTTTTATAGTATAGGAAACATAGGCTCATAAATTCGTTATATAGTGGATTAATCTGATATTGCAGTAAGCTGTAAGTTCCTCTAACTATCGATATTTTTGCTGTTTTTAACATCAATGCAAGTTAGTCTAGTCTGTGATCTGATATTTCATGACCAAGTGATGTTTATATAATTATATATATATATAACTATGGCGGTTGTGAACCAATCATTATCACCGAGATAGTTTTCCAGTGACATATTAATTATAAAGGATGTGTATTCTGACATTCTGCTACCACATGGTTCCTACGATTGATCAGTGCTTAATTTTACTTACTTCAGTAAAATGTGCAGGGACAGGCAACGAATTTGTGTAGTATTATACAGCATAATATATCTCTTATTTACACGTTTGGATCTCTTATGGATAATTATGGCGGAGCCACACATGCGCAGTTTTCCTGATGTTATGATCATGATTGCGCATCACGATTAGATGATTAGAGAAAATTTAGAAACCTTATACCTAACATTTTAACACGCGCAGGCGTTCCTCGGCCGTTATACTCCGTAAAAGATCCCATCTTAAAAATCAATGTTTTTTTCCTATCTCTGCAAGAGTTGAATTTGATCGGATCACACCCATGTTTACATGTCATCTAAGACAGGTCTCTGCAGCTGGATACTAGGACACACGTGAAACATAATAGAACACGATCTCCAGTTATCGACAATACAGAGATCCAGATTCTGTTTAGACCACTTCGCTGCTTGCTCTTAAAGTGCACAAGACGAACAGTGGTTACGGATTTCTTATTCCTGGATGATAATGGTAAAGGATGTATGACTGTGGGAACTTAAAAACTAGAATTTTATTGGAACAGTTCGTAACTGAAGAGTATTTTATAGAACTCACAAAAAGAGAAAAAAAAAGTTAGTGTATACAGAGATGCATTGGCGTATTGATTTATTCTAAACAAAATTAAATTTCAGATCTGGATTTCTTCAAGGGTTTCGCCATTTAAATATGAATTACTTGTGTGAAGAGCATTTAGCCTTGCATTGTTTATCTTCATTATAAAAGAAAAGTCACAGGGCATAATCACAATGAGTTTTGGAATTGCGCTCTTCAAATCGGACTTTGTAAGGTTTGCGATTATATGTGTAAACATTGAATTTATAACATGTGTGAGAGTTTGTGCACTGACGATAGGTTGTTTTACCATCATGTTGAACGTTACTAAAGGTGCATTCAGCACCGATGCACCAATGTAATTCTTATGAGATCCCATCGTTATTGCGCAAGCTGTCAGATTTATGTGGCTAGGGACACATTCCTCAAAATAAGTATTTTTTCCCAGTGCGTGAGATTCTATAGCTTAGAGTCCAACGTAAATTCCCTAAATATGGTTGCATCTGTCTCTCAAGCTATTGTAGGCGTTGTATTTAATGTTGTTATTGATAGTATTATTATTGCTGTTGCTGGTTGTGTTGTTGTTATTGTTGTTGTTGTTGTTGTTGTTGTTGTCTTTGAATATGCAGTAGCTCCCTTTGCAACGATGATTCAGCAATGCACAAGCTATCGTATTCTCCTCAAGATTTTACTCAACGTTCTTGTGCTTGGACCTGGCCTGAGCATTTCTTTCATAAGTGCGCGTCATTCACTAAGTGTAGGGCATGATGTCCACTTTAGAATGCTGAAAACAGACGATCGAACAACAGTGCATGTCAGGGCATTCTGCTTCGTGTGCCTTTATGCTAAACCTGCTCTTAAAATGGCAATATTTACATAAATGTTTAAAAGACCTGAGGAACTTTGAAGGATGTGCTGAAAGACGTTTCCCAGGATACGTTAATATTGTCAAGAAGATAGTAATGAATTCAGAAGACATGTGAACAACTGGAAATTGGGGATTAACAATATCATAATATCCATCGATATGCACTTTTGGTGTTTTGTGTGGTTAAAGGGCAAAGACTAGGATAATCTTTGAGTCAGGACTTTGTGTTTGACTTGGTTTGCAGCAGAAGTGCAGTCATAATTTACATGCAATTAAGCGACTGTTGTTGGGACAGTTTAGTTTATTCAGAACATGCACTTTGACTACACTTAAAGACAGGCAGTCTGTGGATTGCAGGAGAGGTCTGTTATTTAGAAGTCACAGACTAGAAAATGATAACATTCCAGGGTTAATGAAATGTACTAAAACTGGCTTTGGAAAGGTTTAAAATATAACTGATTGTAGGTGTACACTGTCTTGATCTTCAAAGAGTATGCAGTAAAGATTATATGGACCTTTTTGGGATATGGGTTAAATGGTCACGTCATGATTTCCAAAACTTTATCCAAAATGCCGACATTGGAGAGGAATGATGTTTTGTGGCAAATGAAACAAATAATAATATTTATGCCATTGAAAAATGAATGACGTGTATAAAGAGCATTTAGCCTTGCATTGTTTATCTTCATTAAAAAAAAGAAAAATCACAGTGTATAATCACAATGAGTTTTGGAATTGAGCTCTTCAGATCGGACTTTGTAAAGTTTGCAAGTATATGTGTAAACTATGGCCTTAGAACATGTGTGAGAGTTTGTGCACTGACGATAGGATGTTTTATCATCATGTTGAACGTTGCTATGGGTGCATTCAACACCGATGCAGCAACGTAATTTTGTCACTAGCTGGGATCAAGATTACGAGAACAAAGAGACGCAAGCCTCGGCGCATGAGTTTGAACAGATACCTTGCCAACTAAATGTTTGAAGTGCTTTTGCATAAAGTAAAGCCATGTGTCACTCTTTGCAAGTCCTCCTGTTTAGACCGTGAAGGCCATGTGGTAAACATTACGATTTGTTTTGTCCTGCGTGGATTTTCAAAAACTAGAACTCAAGAAGCTGCCGAAAGTTTAAGCTGAAATGTTCCATGTTGTGTCTGTATATTGTGTCTATAAGTATTGCCTTCAACAGCCTGACCTGGGTAAAAGTCCTCCCTTTGTCTTGTTTACTTTTCCTTTATTTCTTGCTACTACTATCCTTTAAAGAATCTTTATTTCTGACTGTTTTTGTCTGTCGAAAAATAATTTGAAATGCCATTGTAATAAGAAAGTATATTCGAATTTCTCATTTCAGATTCTCAACAAACTTCTTGCCGAATAATGACACTTTGTAACTGAACCAGGTCATAAAATTATAATATGCTTCGATGCTATAGCTTGAAAATCACTGCATAGACATGAAACCATAAACTTTCATCACCAACGTAATCTATTACAAGAAAACATCATGTCTATGAAGCAGGGATTGTGACCATAACAATGGATCAGAGAATGTTAAACAGGTTACGAATCCCACCATCATTTGCGATACTTTGGATCTGTGTTTTGCTGCAGTTTATCCTGATATGGTCGGGATCGCTGGTAATGAGGATAGCGGGTGCTGCAATGGAGCAAGAGGCTAGCAAAGTAGCAGCTCCAGCTCTGACAGCGGTCTTCACAAGCAAAAAGTTCAATGGCCGTCTTCTGGCTAAAACGACATTCAGCGTCAGGGGTTCGGTAGAATGTGCCGCGTTTCTCCATTGGAATACTGCAAGATATAATGTCTTCTGGTACGACAACCGCTTGAAATCTTGCACTGTTGCCAAAGTTTGCTGGAATCCCATGGTTGAAAATGATGCTGCACCCAATGTCCCAAACGTGCCATCTCACGTTTATACAGGTGAGCTGTAACATTTCTTGTTTATATCTGGGCAAGCGGCTGTCTTTGTCTGGTCCCTTGAATTTGACAGAATGGGATGCCATCCCTGTATTCTGTGGTCAGACCTTAACAAAGGGTATCTTTTTGGTTGGCGCTCACTAGTCATAGTGAGAAATATAATAATATAATAATAAATGCGGTTTATACGTCTCATATCCAGGCTAATGCCCGCTGACTCGACTTCACACTATCATTACCCTAGAAGGCCTGATCACTCTAGGACTTTCTCGACTCCCTGGGGAGCATACAGTGCCGCTGCCATTTATAGGCGCTGATTACTAGCATTCTGACAATATCTTCCACTGCCTAAAGCCAGGTACCCATTTTACAGACGGGTGGACTGAGGAAAATGAGAATGAAATGCTTTCCCAAGGCACTTACAACATGACCGTGGTCGGGAATCGAACTCACGACCTTTAGATATTGAGTCCAACGCCGTAACCATTAGGCCACGCTGCTCCATTAGGAATGTGTTACATTTTGTACAAAAGTGGTTGGAAGCGCTCGGCAATAATAATGGCAGCAGCCATTTACAGTTTTAAATTTGTTAGTGGAACATCTTATATCTCAGGTCAAATTATTTCTAGGCCAAAGTTGCTTTTCACCCAGCGAAAGCACACTCATTAAGCTTTCATGTCATATCTGTGACTTGATTTAGCCAGAAAGCGACATAAGCCTCATTTTGACTAGTGGCGTGCAAGGCATATATTATCGCATAAATATTATTGTAGAACACGTTGAACCATGATTAACACAAACTCTCTTCCGTGTTTCGAACTGAAATTTTGGAAACAATCTTTTATTTAAAAGATGTTAACAATCAGTTTTTTGTTGTTTGTTTTTTTTGTCACTGAGATTTTTCCATATCTCTAAATCTCTTACATAAATGCTAGATAGAAATGCCTGGCGCTGGTCACTTTTGTAAGTAGGAAATAATCGAGAGTTTACAGTAAACATTTTATTGATTTCAGTTCACGACGAATGGCTCATTAAAAGGGATAAAGAGTGATTTATGGGTCATTTTTGCTTGCGCGTTTGCACCCACTTTGAACGGAAAGAGGGACTGATATAAGTCTTTTAAAATTTGTAAAGTAATAAATTATAAAATGACAGTTGCGTTTAATAGTCCCAGTTAAGGAATTTCACTATTTTAAGCAGATCCAATGATTAGATAAAGTTTTTTTTTTTCAGATACAAGGTTGTAAGTGGTAGTAATTAGAGTTGGGCAAGTTCACCAAAAATCTGTTTAGATCAGGTTCAGTTCACTAAGAGGAAATGTCCTATGATCACTTTTAGCTGAGGTCTATGAAACTTGAGTCGTTTTCAGATCAGATCAGTTCCTCTCGGTTTTAGAAATCTTCACTCGAGTCTGGTTTCCGAGGTAGATGTGAACTCAACTGAAATTCAGGTGGAAAATTTAACCCTCTAAGTCCCAGTTAGAAATAATGTTTATATGGTAACAAAGCTGGTTCTTTTAGATATTTTGAGTAAATGTTTTAGATCTCTTCAACTTACTGTAAATCATATATTGTCTAGACGATTTATTGTTATGCAGTAATATGTAGTATTATAAGCTAGTACTTTGAGGAATCATTTCCACATATCACTTGTTATGGAAATACCAAGCTCGTGTGCCATATACGGCACAGTGGGTATTAGAGGGTTAATGTTCAGGTCAGGCACCCTAAAGTAGCTACATACAGTTCAGATCCAGATTAGTTTCTCCAAAACAGCCATCAAGCTCAAATCATGTTAACTGGGTGGTTCATAAAAAAGGGTTTATGTGGTCTCATTTCTACTCAGTCCTGGTAGTAATAATGGTTCTAAGTGGTCCACAACAAGACATGGTGTGCAACTTATCACTATGAATGCAGTGGATTTCTAATGCAAATTTGCACACCAAAGTGCTGAATGGTGCATTTTCCTCCCCTAAAGGCGATGATCTTAGAGCAACTGTCATTTGCGATGGCACCAGTTTTGTTTTTATCCCTGATTTCAACCACGTCTCTTAGATACTTTTATACATGATCCTATTGAGGCTGTTCCTGATTTTCTGTCTGGATATAAAGTTATTTTACTTATAATCAGATGGTGTTGCTAGTTTCTGATAATTCTACATCAAGACAGAAAATCGAAAAAAAGCCCTCATAGGATCATATATAAAGGTATCTAAGAAACAATAACAACAATAACAACAACAAAAAGTTATTTGAGCTCAGACAACTATGTGCTGTAAATGAGCAAAATAATATTTTTAACAAGCTAATCATATTCTACCTTTCCTCTCTCTTTCTCTCTCTCCCACTCTCTCTCTCTCTCTCTCAACTTCACACTCATATTAATGACATGGCTGAAATCTGATGTTAAACAACATTGGTGCCATTACTAAAGACACTTGCTCATCACTCTTGATGGAGAAGAATGCACCATTCAGCACTTTGGTGTGTAATTTTGCATAGAAATCAAATGTACCCATGGGGATTAAGTTGCACACTATGTTATGTGTATCACAATCTCTAAAAGTAGGGGTAGTGCCTCGCCTTAACCTGTCTTTATGATTTCTGTCATCAGCAACAGCTGGATCAGCCAACTCTGGTTATGCAGCTGTCGCAGCAAGCTGTACCCCTAAAGAAAATGCCCCTGACGATGCGGATGGTGTCCTTCCATACCCTGTCCCCGCCAAAGGCGCTGCCCCTGAAGACATTAATTCTAACGATGATGTCTCTGAGTTTACAACCCCAGCTCTTGATGATAACTATAACAATAATGATAAGGACAGCTGCGATGACGGCGATAATGCTGTTGTTGTTGATGATGATGATTATGCTGATAATGATTATGTTGTTGATGAGAAAAAAAAAGGATGATGATGATAAAGCCAGAATGTGAAATACTGTTGCCCGTGGTTTTGGGTGGTGGATCCACTCAGTGACTGGGCAGGGGTGGAGAGAGGCTGAACTCCTTCCTCCGATAAGTAAGAGGTTCTCAAACTATTGGTATCAAAGAGACCTTTTTTTCCCTAGGCCTTCCCGTTGTATCTCCATTACCCATGATCACGGGATTTTATTAATGAGGTTCTCAAAATCTGAAGTCGCAGCCTTTTCAGAAAAAAGAGTCTTAGACCACCTTATTTTTTAATTAATGATGTTCTCAAAACGTGAGGTCGCTTTCTTTTCAGAAAGAAGGGCTCAATGCCTTCTTATGACTCAGTTTCAAAGACTGTCATTTGATAATAAATGTTACAGTAACAATTCATTAAAGTGGATTTTTCTCTTTGTTTTTGTCGCTTCTGGTGTTGATGGCAATAATAATAATAATAATAATGATAATAATAGTAATAATCAATATAATTCCTTTCTATATCGCCCGAATCCACAAAGGAAGTTTTGGAGGGCGCTTTACAAAAACAATGACACCCAACAAAGAGGGCATACACAAACATACACACGTAAGCACAAATTCAAGGTACACATACAGACAATTTACACGTATACAATGCACCCGCCCATACAATTGTGTAGACAAGGAACAAAATGTCTAAGGCTTAATGGACAGTACATAAAGTCCCTAGCCCCGAGAAGAGACGCCATCTCACTCTAGATGCACAAACCTACACACACACACACACACACACACACACACACACACACACACACACACACACACACACACACACACACACACACACACACACACACACACACAC
>JAWQUT010000068.1:148751-188751 GCA_033807755.1 Ellobium chinense | reverse complement strand
AACCAATAAACAAGGTCTCCGATGTTAAATCAGCAGAATTGCTGCACTCGCTCTTATCAGTTTTGTATAGAAATAAAGCTCAATCATAACAATATATCCTTGACTGAACAGTATAACTGAGAGGACGTCAGCCCCCAAGATGAATTTTTGCTTTGCAACTGTCTGCCCCTGAAGGTATACACTCTTGGACCAACAAACAGGGCCACAACTACCTGGCTTCGTGGGAACAAAGCGTTTGTTTGTCTTAAACCCGATCATTGTCTTGATTTATTTGTGTGCTTTCCGGGTCTCTGCTTCCGTGCCAGAGCCCACCAGTGGCGAAGGGCACCAGAGATGCCTTAGCAGCATTCAACGGTTTGCGGAGGACATTTTCATGATCCTCGAGCGTTCTTTTCCCAGGACAAAATTGAAGGGTCAGACGTAAAAGGGCAGAATTACGTTTGACCATTTTTTTTCCCTCTTGTCGGGATGCCTTTCTTCTCTCTCTGTCCTTGACTCGCTGTCACTACCTTTCGCATAATTCTCATCTACGTCTTTGCCCTTGTAATTCTCTGTTTATCACCCTATTTTTCTTTGTCTCTTTCATTCTCTCATTTTCTTGATTTACAATTCTCTCTTTCTCTCTCTCTCTCTCTCTCTTTTCTTTCTCTCTCTCTCTCTCTTTTCTCTCTCTCTCTCTCTCTTTTCTTTCTCTCTCTCTCTCTTTTCTTTCTCTCTCTCTTTTCTTTCTCTCTCTCTCTCTTTTCTTTCTCTCTCTCTCTCTTTTCTCTCTCTCTCTCTCTTTTCTTTCTCTCTCTCTCCTCCTCCTCCCCTCCCCTACCGTTTCTACTTTTTACTCTTAAAACAGAAAATCTGCATTCGTGCCGAACATCATTTCCAGTCGATCTACTATGAAACCGCACAACGCTAATATGGTGGATATGAGATGAGAGGTATATGCCTTGAAACCTTCATATCTTAGCAAATTTACTGTCCTTTCGACTCATTTGATGTGCCAATGGCTTCATCTATCATGTCTGTATATGTACCAAAGCCTACGATGCTCCAACAAAAACGCAGTGCGTTTAGTGAAATATTTTACAGAATGAATGCGACAAACTATTCATTTTGAAATTACTGAAAATGGAGACAGATATTCTTTTTGGCTGACACTGTCCGTATCAAAACTGCTATTTACTTTCGCTGTTCTCAACATTTTATCAAGTTCACAAACTTCTCCCATCAGTTGTCTCACTGAACGCGCTAGGCCTCTACGTTTACCTTCCGTCCTTTTCCTTCTGTCTGCATCCTTTCTATATGTCATAAGGTTTCGAGAGCATAACATCCTTATGTTAAGAGGCCACGTCTCTGAAATGCCAGCGCTGCTCAAATAATAGTATAACTCCTTTGTGATTTCCTTATAAACGTTACAATGCTAAATGGCACAACTGAATTTTTGGAGCTCTATCATTTTTTTACGGCCATTTTTGCTCTCTCGTCGATGCAAGCTATGACTGCATACAATGTGACCGTATCCCGAAACTCGCTGCTAGCAAATTCTAAGGGCAATATCAAGGATACCAGTCCCAACATGTGGAGGAAGTTTTCTCCCCATCCTGTATACTCTTGGCGACATGTGCTCATTGTTTACTCATGGTTTATCTATTTCTAAAGACATTTGTGAGAGAGTTTGTTACAAATCTATAGACCTGAGCTTCCGAAACGGCAATTGATTACATAAGCTGCCGCTCTGTGAATGAAGAGTCGTTTTTTTAACAATGACACCTTACCCCTTCCTCTTCCTGTTCCACCATTCGCGTCCTTTGTTGTTATGCGGTTCCCTCTTTCTTTGAAATGCTTGGGCTTACCAGTTATAAGATTTTCTATGACTGACAGTGTCTAGACATCTGCCCTTTTCTGTGATCACTAACACCTACGAGCGAAATACAGTGATATTGTGCATCTAACGTCATCCATAGAATTTCACGCAACAGACAATAAGAATGAGGGCTTGCTTGCTATGTGAGCAAGAGGACGTAAAATTGGTAGGTCTACATGGCATAATACACTATATTATGCTGAAGCACATTGTTGTAGTGTATTAAAACAGTAAAGGTCTTTAGTTGTTGTTGTTGTTGTTGTAGCTGTTGCTGCTGCTGCTGTTGTTGTTGTTGTTCTCTTTGTTGTTGTTGTTGTTGTTGTTGTTGTTGTTGTTCTTGTTGTTGTTGTTGTTGTTGTTGTTGTTGTATTAGGAAATTATCTTACTCGGAACTTAAAGCAGAGACAACTCTGCATCTTACAGAAAAAGAGCTGGAACTGGTGGCCCAAGTTGTGGAGCCAACAAAAATCAGGGCAGCGGCCTGGAATATGGTGTCAAAATGGACCATATGATTTCTGTTTATATACTTATAACGGCACCCTGTAAGAATAAATAAAATTGTATATGACAGTTTATCTTGAAGAGAGGCAAAGTGCCAGTGGTCATTAAATATTATATGATCTTTTCGTGGAACTTTACTTTTCCTATAATTTGAATTGCATCTTCGCTCCTGGTTACCTTTGTCTCACACTAAGGGACAAGAGGAGTGGAACTTCAAGAGGCCTGGAATAGGAAGAACTTACACTTCTAACACTGTCGATCAGAGCAGGCGTATTTTATTCCTCGGAAACAGGTTTATCGGCAAACGCGGTGAACTGTGCACATCAACAATGGGGTTGAACGGTGAGGCTATTTATGTAAGACAGACAAACATCGTGTAAGAACCATGTTCTAAAGTTAAGGTATATGAGTTGAATACGTATACCCTCTTTGATCACAGGAAATTAGGATCATAGGTCTTTTCTATTACGGAATAGTCTCAAGACGAAGAAAAAAACCCCTGAAGAGTGGCTATTCCATTTGGAGTTAAAGAGTTTAGACTGTGGCCAAAGCAAATGCAAAGCCAAGTCACCAAAAAAATCAGAGTATGCTGTGTCGTTTTACGGTAACGTCGTGTCATAATTTCATTTGTTGAGCTGAGCACTGTTTGCTTTTTGCTGACCTCGGAAATGAAGACTCACTTGCTGGGGAAAACCTGCAACACCCAGACCAGACACTAGACACCAACATTCCTTTATGTTTTTCTTTGTTAGACTAACCCCTTGCACATGATGCACATACCCACTCCCATTCCAAGCGTTTGTTCTTCTCTGTTACATCAAAGGCTTGTCTGAAAGCCCCCTAACGTCAGCAGAAACCTTGACCCTTATAACATGTCGTTCCCTGCAGTTACCATCTACGGGAAATTCAGCAAAAATCTCTTTTAAGTGTCGAGATATCTATTTGTCATCATTCTTGCAATATCTGACAGCACAAAGGTCAGACAATGTTATCTTTCCCCGCCCCTTCTTGCCTTTGAGTAAACTGTTTGACTTTCTTGCAAAGATTTGGTTTCTGCGAGTTTGAGCGTCTCTTTCAAACATTTTGGCCCACTGTTTTCAGCTCGGTTGTTTTCCTGGTGTTTCATTTTCAACTGTGTTAGATCCCTCAGGCATTTTATGACTACCATATGGCTGAGCTTCGTAAGCTGTGGGTTATGACATTTGGCTAATATTATTCCAGGATATGCGGACATAACACTTGATGGAGACCAGTATGGAACACCTTTGCCAAGAACAAGAGATAAAATGTTGTGTTTTCGCCGGAAGCAATCGTTAGATCACACGGTTCTTGTCTGGGGAATCGAGAGTCTCAAGGTACTGTTGTTTGTCGTAAAACGGCCTCATCCCCTTTGTGGCTTTGAGATCTACAAACCGATACCGTCTGCGAGTTGATCAACAAGGTGAAGGAAGCGTAGGTAGGAGAGACCATCTTTAATTGTGTCAATGTGTGCGCGTGAGTAATGTGAAGCGAAAGACACACGTTTTGCAATGCGTAATGCCTGTTGCCTGTTTCCCTCAAGCGACAAAAGAATCATCAATGGACTGAAAAAATAAACAACTTGGGGTGATAATGTCCAATTATTACCGTCACAAGGAAGGAAAAGTTAGCTGGATATCCAATAACTTCATTCTGACTGGCGTCTGAAGTTAAGAAAAGTGCTATCTGGAAATGACATTACGTTCAAATCATGACACATATTTCAAGAGGCATTTTTTTGTTTGACTAGGAACCTAGCACACGCTTGAATATAGGTCATTATATTCTGATGCTACAAAAAAAAAAAACTTTAACAAGAAGCGCAAAGGCCGATGGGATGTCGTTTTTTTCTTCTCTTCCAATTATATTCTTGGCGCACAAAGAATTTAAACATAAGTATAGCGATATTTTTATTGTTTTGCGATTATCTTTCTGCAGTGCTTTTTAAAAAAAAAAAAAATTCATGTATACTTGGGGATTTACTCCCAATCCCTCTACCGGTTAACGCACATGTGTCTGTGAAACTTGAGTAACCTCAACATTGTCTGAAATAATAATCATAAAAATACTGATGAGCCTCAACGTTCTTATGAGGCTGCAAGTGCTTAAAATTTCATCTCTGTGTTCATATTAAGAGGCAAGAGGTTAAGATGTCTCGAGCCATGATTAAAGAATTTTTCCCACTTAAATAAGCGGTGAAAACATATTAAGAGATCATCATTTGGCTGAAATCTAAACAGGAAATTCGTCACATCTCGATCCTTCATAGTATAAAATTTCTTAACGTGGTTTTATGCAGCCTTCTTACATGTCTTCTGGAAGTAAATATTTTTTTCATTAAAATTTAAAATATCAAATTAAAGATATTCTGCTTTGATCTTGTCTTTACACGACCAGCTTCTATGCATTTCTTTGTCTCCTGTTAAGACGACCACCAACAAAAGCAAAGCCGAAATCTTGTAATTTTCTAGTGCTGCGAGGTGGTGTTGGAAAGCAAATAGTAATACTGCGGGAAGTACACATGTTCTCTGTCGATTCTGTGACTACTTAAACTTGTATATAAATGTAATGGAAAGGTCTGGCATAACTACAGAAATCACTTATCACATTTCAGTATTTCACTATGATAATAAAAACATACAAAGGACAAATTGAAAGCGCAAATACACCGTACATCAAAATGTCAGATGTTGAAAACATGCCATATCAAATGAGCGGAACTTGCAAACAATCCGGGCAGCTGAACAATCCTGACATTGCTTGCCTTGAGTCAGATCAGACAGTATAGAAATTCTGAGGTTTGGGATCTTTACTTTTAAAAATCATGCGGTATCTTAACGTTTTAGTTTGACTTTCAAAAATGAATTCCCGAATGATTTTGTAGAAAACGAGACGAAACTGAGACTTTATATATATATGACGAGTTAGTCACGATCTTTTTATGAATACCATGCACTAGAATGGCCAATGTGTGAGATGACCTCGTTTAGTTCTAGGCCAGCTAGTAGAGATATCCGAGCCTATTATCATATCTGGTATGTGCATCCATCTTCCAGCTCAATCATAATAATATAAGATAGTGGATAGAATGAAGTCACTGTATCTTCCCATTATTTCGCTGCTGACAACTTGGTGGCCACTAAAGCTCAGCCAAACTTTATTGACATTGTACTTTTCTTCTTCAGCCAGCTGACAGACCTGGATCACTTGTCCTCAGACATGTCCGACCCATCAGTCCCCCAGGGTATCATTTTACAAGAACTGGCCTAAGACTTAAGCATCCACTTTATTTTGACTCACGTTTCGACGTTTTGTTTCTTTTCATTTCCCTCGTTCTTCGGCTCGCTTGTTGCCAACTCAATCTCCCCTAAGGGCACTATTATTATTTGTTAAGGAACTCGACGCTCCATCCAAATCTACGTTGAAAGAAGCTCACGGAGTCGCCGTTCCAAAGCACAAGACAGGGTGTGGCGCGCTTCATGGTGAGTGGTGTGTGCAGCTGAAACGCTGGCCAAGCGGACGAAGTCCTATTCGCAATACAGGAATCTCATGTTGATGCACGTCCTATCTTGCTTTGCAGGTCGTATTTGCCCGCCACCAAATTTGCCACAAGTTTAGAAAATCAGCTAAAGTTTACGAATAATATAAATTAGTAAAAGTATGATTTTGGAAACAACAAAATAACTACGACAAAAACTGGTCTGAGTTGTATCTGTAAGGGGATGTTTCAGGCATGGCTGATAAATATAATATTTTATATTTTAAACTTTTGCTTTCAGTGACACTTGGGGACGGTCTTCCGAAAGCCTCCAAACTAAATATCGATTTTTACCACCATTGCATCAAGTAAAGTTATAGTAAAAGTGATGGTTAATTTTAGGTGTGATGATGGGAGTATGATATTTGGTTTTAATTTTTGATGTGGGAGAGAGGGAAGGAGAGGAAGTGAAGGAAAGAACGCTATGGTAATCTTTAATAATTTGAAATGACTGGTTTGAGATCATGAAATGACTTGTAGAATGGCCATAAAGTGCTAGTTGAGCTGTGGAAGTTTGGCGTGATGGTGGTGGATCGTAGCATGAATTAATCTTATGGTAAGAATAAACTTTAACTCCAGTGATAATTCAAAATAGTCAGAATAAAGACTTTCAGAAAAATAATTGGGTAAGAAGCATAGAGTGGCACTCACTGTTCAAGTGATTAATCTGGTCAACCGTTGAAATTATTATAATTTTTTGTTAGCTCCCGGTCTTAATATGAGACCAAATCATCTTCGCTAGAACAAAACTGGAGCGTAAGACTTTGGGAAGGTGAAATCTCTTCCGAACACAGACACGGAGCGATGCAAGGCAGTAGTCCCCCTTGGGGATCTTTTTGCATGTTAACAAGCAGACCGTCCTGCTAAACTATCAACAAATCTAACAAATCTAGCGCCCATCTCTACGGCACCGCGTGGCGTTGATGACTGCACCAATGACAAACTAATGAATGTTGACTTTTCAGTTAGATATTTCGGTTTTAAAAGCACATGGTCAGTTTCAGAAAATGTTGTTACGTTGTGCCCGTGTTGCTAAAAGAGCTACCGTTTCTTTGAGGGTGGGTGGCATGAAGTGGGGGAAATGTTTGTTCTGAGCAATCTAGGAGCAAAGTTGATAACCATCGGTACTCACTCAAGCATGGATTAAATGAACTATTAAGTTTGTTTCAAAAATCAGTGCAGACGTCTCGTCATCAGTGATTTCTGATATCTAGAGATACCTATAACATTTCATTCACGTTTAGTATCTACCCTTGCTACCTATTATGTAACATACACGTATATGATTATGTAACATACACGATTTATGATATCTTTACAATTGAAATAAACTTGTGAATTGAAAAACTTATATCATCTAAATATATTTGTTAATCAATGGAGCCCGTCTTGATGCACTTATAATTCTTTAGTCTCGCAAATTATTCTCAAGTTACACCAACTTTGCTTGAGTGATTGAGTGTTATAATGGTCAAGAAAGTAACTTTCTTGCTAGATGTATTAACAATTGAATAATTTTTATTCTAATGNGAGGGGGTAAACATAGACTGTGGGGAAAGAAAGATGGAGAAGTTCAAGTACTTTCTAACTGCAGTAAAAGTAAGAGAAAGGTAAAATGGGACCCCACAGGTCACAGGCATACCTGTTGAAACACTCAAAATGCACGGACTCTCTTATATTTCCAGAACGGCACGGAATGGACGTGGTCAAGAATGCTTGTACGTGCTTTAACAGGGATGACTGGTCAGTGCAGAGAGGGAGTACTGTACATCTTCATCAACTCACGGGGGTCAAATCGGTGATCGCTGCCCCAGACAATATGAGTAATACAGTCTACTCCGCATAACTGCACTTCCTCTGAAGCATGAATAATGTTGCGATTAAAAGAAGTTGTCATTATCCAGCGATGTATTATTCCACAAAATATCAAGACAGTGTACTATAATCTAGAAAATGGTAGGATTATAACGAAGCTGCGACAAAGCGGAATATGGATTATGCATACGGTCACGGTATTCCTGTAAACAAACTCACGAGCCAACAAACTCAGATGAAAAATCAGCCTCCTTGTCACATAAAATGATTCTGGTTTTGTTTTGTTGTTTTTTTTCCCGGAAACTACCGAATACATGTACAACGTAAAATATATTATTCGTCTGAATTTACTTCCGCACACATTCATCTACCCACAGAACTTGGCTCAGCAATGATATTCCTCCCACCCAAATACCACCCCATCCCTTTGAGGTCCGAGGTTGTTTTTTCTTCTGTCTATCCGATCCCTTTTTCCGCCTTCCATCTCAGCAAGAGCACCGATGCCCCTCTGATCTCCCACGTGTTTCCCATAACATATCTACCCGCAATTCAAACTCAGCTATGTTTGCGACTCCAGTTTCAGCATAATACAGAAGAGCTGACATTTGAGAGTTTCTTTCGCCACGCACACCAGCAATACTTGTAAGTGTGCACCCGTTGCTCATATCTAGGTAATACAATTTCAACTTGAAATGTGCTGAGTGGAGGGTTAAGTGTCACCTCCATGCACTGAAATGGCTCAGAGTATACTGATAACTACCATCTATCTTGAATTTTTGTGGTGCTCTGGTGTAACATTCCTTTATTTACTACTCCAATGGTAGATAAAATGATGCTATCTACCCACCAAGTATAAACAACTGTCATTATATACGACTCGTTATAAACTATCTTGACTCGGTCCAGGCAAATGTTATTGCAGCTCTATAAACTATCACTTTTACTAGGTCTGGATATGTAAAAGGTTGAGTGAAGTACATCATGTTTGCCCGGTCTAGATATATATGTTATAACAGCTCTATAAACTATCACTTTTACTAGGTCTGGATATGTAAAAGACTCAGTGACATACACCATTTTTTGCTCGATCTAGATATATGTTATAGCAGCTCTGTAAAAGATATTTTTTACTAGGTCTGGATAAGAAGATGGCTCAGTGAAGTACATGATGTTTGCTCGGTTTACGTATATTGTTATGTAGAATGCTTCATAACCTTTCATTTTTGCTCGGTGTAGATGTAGAGAGCTCTATAAACAATCATCTTTGCATGGGCCAAAATGTTTTTCGTTACTGTTGTTCGGTCTGATGTATACTAGAGATCTCTATGAACTATCGTCTTTGTTCAGTGTAAGAGTGTAGAACGCCAAATCACCTCTCATGTTTGCTCGTGCAATACATAGATCGCTTTATATATTATCAATGTTCTGTCAAGCTAAAATTCATAGAGAAAGGCCAGTCCTTCATGTCCAATGTTGAGGATTCCAATCTGTTATTCTAACCCAGAGTATTACAACACATCTACCTTTGTCTTACGGCAATACCTTTCTTTGTCTTAAAGATATTTGGCCTCCCTGTTAGCATGCCTTGTTAAGTCTATAGGCCATCAGCCTGGTTTTGCTCAACACCTCGGAAATTACGTAACTTTGTTTCTGTCTGACACGAGTTTTCTCCCCTTTTTTCCTGAAAAGTAATCAGCTTGATGTAGTGCGCTGGTATTCCTGAGATGTTTTAAATTTCTTTTAAAGCTCCAAAGACGTCTCGCTTCACATAGTGCCACCCCCTTCCTGTTTATTTTTAAAAGTGCCAGGCCTGTAACTAAGCTTGGGCTGGAAGATAAAGAACAAAAAAAAAATGGAGGCCCAAAGTATTCTTTGAGCAATTCAAGTCGGTACTGCAATATGCTCACATCCACTTAACTGTAAGAACTTCTTGACACAGTTTGTTGTTGATTATTCAGACATGTTATAGATCACTCTGAGTTATTATGCATTCTCGGTCATCCGGTCATCGCACGCCATTAACTTCAACAAACATTACCTCCCCTTCCTACTTCTCCATTGTTAGAGGAATTTGATTGGTTTGTTTGGTCTGTTAGATTGGCTATGCCTGGCTGATGTGACTTTGACTTTCTGAAGCGGCGAGATTTGATGATGCAATCATTCAGCTATTCACATGAAGGGTTTCATGACAAAACGCGTTATCCACCAATATGAATTTTTAGCTTATTCTACATACTTCATGTAGCAATAGGAGTATTTAATATACATGTATATTTCCATTTCATAGAAGGACATTTGATCTACATTATATAAGACTTAAATTTCGCCTTTCACATAAAAATATGCTTTGTATCTGGTCTGTTTTGCCACAAACCCCGAATGGTGTATAATGCATTTTGCCATGAAGCCCTTCACATATTCATGTTGCCTAAATTGGAAGAGAGCTTTACTGGGGTTCACTAATTGAGAATGATCTATTTCGAAGTCCGGGGAGTGTGGACGGTGTTTGTAATGTTATTGTTGAGGCCAATACTTTGACAGTGTCTCATCCGTGTTTAGGGAAAACAATGACCAGGTCACTGTAGTGAAGGATTAGATGTGATATAGATCAGATAGTTTAGTGTAGGTGCTGCTCGATTCAGAGGCTTTGCTTCATCATTTAGTGTAGGTGCTGCTCGATTCAGAGGCTTTGCTCCATCGTTTAGTGTTGTGCTGCTCGATTCAGAGGCTTTGCTTCATCGTTTAGTGTAGGAGCTGCTCGATTCAGAGACTTTGCTTCATCGTTTAGTGTAGGAGCTGCTCGATTCAGAGACTTTGCTTCATCGTTTAGTGTAGGCGCTGCTCGATTCAGAGACTTTGCTTCATCGTTTAGTGTAGGTGCTGCTCGATTCAGAGACTTTGCTTCGTCTATCATATTAAGTGCTATACTTACTGTAATTTTTTTTTTTTAGAGATGGAGAATATGTATGGTTTGGCCGTTCTTATTTCTCTTCCATGGTTTATGTATTTCTACCCGCACATAACAGTAAATGTCGCCATTGTGCTGGCATAACGGCGTAAGTCAGATCTAGTCCAAAATAGAATGAAGATACCATGTTGTTTATTGAATCACCATTCATCTTTACGTCTTAGAATAATAAAAAATGGGCAATATAGTCCACCCAAAATTTCCGTAACAAAGTTATGCCCCGAGTATTTTTGTTGTGCCAGAAAAAAAAGTTTTGCCATGTTTTCTCAAAACCGCGAAAAATGACCTAAACCATTATGGCATTAAGCACAGTAGTAATATATAACAATATTACATTTAATGCATATTACATAATGGTCATATAAACACAAAAATTACTATAATATTAACTTTTTTTATAACTTATCGGAGACATAATTTGCAGATCAGCATACAAAATGCCCCCAAACCGTCAGAACAATGCCCTTTCACTACTCAAACAAAGACAAGGCTAATCATATACATATACCTCACTTTTCAGCTCCTTTGTCTGAATGACATGGTTGTTTTGTCTAAACCGACAGCACCTTCACAGAGATAAATTATTCCATATTATACCCGACCTCGACTTATGCAACATCAAAAGCCAGCATCAGAGAGGAAAATAGCTCTCGCATAGCTCAACATTTAGCATTCTATATCGAACCCTTTTTTCTCCACTTCCTGGTCTTATCGTCTAAAGTTCAGGTCGCGTTTTAGACAGCGCAGAAAGTATTTCATCACTGTTGATTCGCCTCCAATGGATTCCAGATTATGCGAGGTCCGGGCACGAGGAATAGCAGTCGACAAGGAGACATCCACGTACGCGTCTTGTTTCCCTTGTTGCCAAGCGATGCCCGAGTAGTTTCCCTTGTTACTAAGTATTATTACACCTACATAAAAAATAATGATACTGGGATTAAGGCAAAGGTGAGAGGGCGAAATTGCTACTATGCTGAGGGTGGTTGATCCTTCACCGTACAAGAAGGCAAAATAAACTCTGGATGATATATAGGTAACGTAATATACTTTGCACAAAGTTATCATAATATTGTTCTAAAGACTAGTGGAAACCGAGGAATGCAGGAAAAGTAAGAAAGAGGAGACGAAATTGGCGATGACGCGTTGGCTTGCAACTAGGTCCTCCATTTTGTTTTGTATGACTTTTCTCAGGACGATCCCCTGTATACCTTTCTGTCTGAGGTCAAGGTACGGAAGATGTATCGGTATAATTAGGTATATCTGTTTCTAGCCATGCAGCCTTTAAATACATCCTGCCATAGAAGAACTGCGCAGGGCAATGACTTAAAGACTGTAGAGAAAGTTATTTAAGGAGAAGAATTGGCCATCGAGAATTGGCAAACACAGTCTGACATAGAAGAATTTCAGCTGTTACCAACAACCTAGGTAGATTAATGCCATGTAAACGCTTTTGCCCCTGAGAAGTTTGGTACTAAAGGGAAAAAAAAGGAAGAAAACATTAATTGGTATAAATTTATGGGCTGCACGAGTTACGCTATGACAACTTTTGAAATATAGGTGAAACGATTATTTTTATTACCCGTCAAAAGCGGGTCGACTTTTTTTGTATGGATTGTCAGATGTGATCAATCAAATCACTTCAAACTGACAATGAACATTGAAGGGCAGATAAACAATGTACGAGGCTAAGCGCATGTTCGGAATTCGCTGAGTATTGCAGTAAGCTGTCTCTACAACCTGGAAATCTGGCGATGCGCGGCCGTTGGCCTCCTAAGGTTGCCTATCTGAAGACTCATAGCTTTCTCTTTTCTCTCTCTCTCTCTCTCTTTCTCCCTCTCTCTCTTTCTCTCTCTCTCTCTCTCTGTCACCATCTATCTATGTATCTATGTATCTATGTATCTATGTATCTATGTATCTATCTATCTATCTATCTATCTATCTATCTATCTATCTATCTATCTATCTATCTGTCTGTCTGTCTGCCTGCCTGCCTGCCTGCCTGCCTGCCTGCCTGCCTGCCTGTCTGTCTGTCTGTCTGTCTGTCTGTCTGTCTGTCTGTCTGTCTATCTATCTATCTATCTATCTATCTATCTATCTATCTATCTATCTATCTATCTATCTATCTGTATGCTCCTATACCCCTCTATCAACAGATTGGCGAATGACTAACAATTAGCATTTACGACCTGAGACAGAGGTTGTTTGATCTCGGAGAAAGCTCGCGTATCGTGGGAGGCTGTCTGGCGCAAATATGAGATACGAGAAAAAACATGATTTTATTACCTGTCTGACGCCATATAATGTCGTTACCAGGCCAGCTCTGAAAGAAAAAAATCATCCAAGACCCGTTACCACTCCATAGCATGCACGGGCAAACAAAGGTTGCTGGATCACAGAAACATTTCGGCTATCTACGGCTATCGGCGGAGATTTTCGGTAAATTACACCGATACAGATAGGATGGGTGTATGGGAATTCTCAGTTATTCTTTTTTTTTCAGTCTACGATACTTTGGACGCCCATGTTAAAAGATTACAGTTATCGCTGAAAGTAATAGCCCGAAATCCTCACCTCTTCACTATGTTACGCTCCTTACATCCTCTCAGCTAGACTCGATCCTTTCGTTGCAGGTGAACTTTCAATTCTGAAAGGGGTGAGGCGCAAAGGGCTACAGCCATATCTACGCGTACTCGAGGTTTATTAACGTTCTCACGGAATCTGAAGAAGCTCCCCCATGGCGCTTTCTGTTGGAGACTGACGGCTCTCAGAGAGAGCTTACTGTTCTTTATCTTAATGACTTAAATGAGGAAGGCTTTTTACAAGTGCTCGGGAGGCCACTGTTTGTCATAAATCTGAAGGGATTAGTTCTGGATGAGCACAGAGTCTGGGTTAACAGCGCAAACGGGAATGTCATCACATAATAAGCGATGAAAAACATGAAGACGTGATGAAAAGGTCTACATTGAGATTAGTGAAGCAGTACTTATAAGATATTGCTTAATTTTACATGGATGAGCAAGTGAATCGACGGTGCAGTATTTTTATTACTCTGTCAGGAGAACGCTCAGTACCCAAGAGTAGTTATACTTTGACTATTTGCATTGATTTGTACTGTTATCAAGACTTGCCTTTTGCAGAACACGTCATAGATTTGCACCATTAAATTGCTACCTGAGTGGTGGAAATTCACCTAAATATAATTGTTCATATTTAGGTTACAATTTTCAAATTACAACATACTGCATTATCTAACAACTGCATAAAACCTGCAACTATCACTATGGGTTCGCAGTAGCAGTGAAGAAGCGCAGCAAGAATACAGAGAGAAAAAAACAGAAGGACACCTGGGAGTCCTTTTAGAGTGTCAGGAAGTCAAATGGCCGAACACTTGTTAGACAGAGGTATCTTTCTCTAAAGATCTTCTATTACCTCGCTCTCCGAGTCAGAGACTGCCTTTCTCTAGCGTTAACAGCGCAGAACAGCACAGAACATAACAGGACAGAACATAACAGAACAGAACATAACAGGACAGAACAGAACAGAACAGAACATAACAGGACAGAACAGAACAGAACAGAACAGAGTAGATCAAAATAGTCAATGCCCTGTGTATGCCAATACACAAATTAATCTCATGTATGATTCGTACTCATACACACACATACAACTCACCAGACTCATAGAATTATGGCGGATATAATTATTGGCTATACTTCAGACAGTCCGGTAGCTTCCTGCTATACTCACACCGGCACTGATACAGAAGTGTTTGCTCGCATAACAATCGCGTACGTTTCGATGGCATCCCCATTCTCATTATAACAATAACTTTATTCAGCTCAGGTGCGATGAGTACAAATGAGCATGCATAGATTAGAAGCACAGATGTTCCATATCATAATAACGACATTTATTTATCTATTCGACTACATTATGGCATTTGCATATCCACCCATAGACACTTATAAACGCATACCACAACAAGAGCACACATACACAAGCGCGCGCACACACACAATCACACACACACACACACACACTCAAACACACACACACACACACACACACACACACGCACAGCATACTCATGCACAACCGAATACACACACACACACATACACACAACACACACACACACACACAACACACACACACACACACACACACACACACGCACATACACACACACACACACACACACACACACACACACACACACACGTGCTCACACGCACCCGGAGACACACAAAAATGCGAGCTCGCACACTTCCATACTCTTCACTTTTTGTTTTATTTCACGGTGCTCGTTATGTAGACAGTATCATAGAGTACAAGCGCACCTGTGTTGAGTAATAAAAATGTTGCTGGCTTATAGTAATCCAGAAATCAACTATTACTGATCTCTTCAATAGATAGTAGAAGTAAAGTTACCACATCTGTGTAATGGGTTAATGAATCTGCCTGTTGACAAATAACTGGAGAGGCTTGCAACGGTGAATGGATGCGGCGGGTGGAAAGNAGGGGTATGGAAAAAAGAGAAATCAGGCAAAGGGAGAGAAGGAGGAGCCAGGGAGGGTAAGTTCTGTGGCTGAGTAAACAGTAGTGCTGGGCGGAAAGTCGGATCGACTTCATATTTTCACAGCTTGGATCGCAAAGATCGATCCCAGGATCGAGCTTCTTCCACCTTGAGCTTTTTCGATCGTCGTAAGGTACAGTGGTAATGATTCTTTCTCTCTCTCTCTCTCTCTCTCTCTCTCTCTCTCTCTCTCTCTTTCTCTCTCTCTCTCTGGCTCTCTCTCTCTCCCTCCCCATTCCCTCCACCCAATTATACAAACCCTTTCTTTTCGTTTTGCGCGATAGATACACCAGAAATGATAGAATTTTATTTCAGCCATCGAAAGGTAGTTTTTTTTTTGTTTTTTTTAATAGAATGATAATCAACGACACCAAAACCACGAGGCAAAGTCCCCCCAGCGCATCTTTCAGTATTTTACACAAAAACAGCTTCACTGATGCTACCTGCTTATTAAGAGGCTGCTACAATGATCTGTCCTTTATCATTTATAACGCCTGGCACAGTGGCATGCTCCACTACTATTAAGCCACATGACGAGCCTCATAAAGAGATCGGAAACAAGAATCGATCCTGAGGCTCGATCCTCAGAATTCATCGGTTTAAGCGAGTGTGAAGAAAAGCTCTAAGATCGGCTTGACTTAGCTCAATCGTTTGAGTCCAGCTGCCCAGCCTTAGTAAACAGAAGAAAATACGCAAAAAAAGAGCAGCAAAACAGAGGCCGAGAGTAAGAAAGCGCGAGACAAAAGACAGAAAAAATAATCGGAGGCATCAGGTGTGCCGGGTGATGAAATGTCAAACTGGCATGTTACGGGCACATCGATAGATAGTATAAGGCTATCACCCACGGTAACAGGAATATACAAGCCCAGGTGTGCCAGGGTAGGTCTTGACCTATGACCTTTAGCGCGCAACGTCACTCGGTCTTAATCCATCAAAACGGAGAAATTTATTTCTTTCTTAATCGGTGGTCTTCTCGTTCACTTAAGATTTTACATGGAGGGATTTGGATAGATAAATACTTTGATGTAAGCTTACTCTTGTGTGTGTGTGTGTGTGTGTGTGTGTGTGTGTGTGNACGTGATGGTCTCTGTCTGTCTATCTGCCTGCCTGCCTGCCTGCTTGTGTGAATGTGTGTGTGTAGGTGTGTGTGTGTGTGTGTTTTAATTTTATTGACTCATTTTGATGTAAGAACTGATAACGTATCTAAGATCTGTGTTCAGTCGTTAAATTCTTACATTTTGATGTATGTATATAAAATGGCCCATAAAACCACGCTCATTTCTCCAAGACAGATAATTTGCGAGGGTATTGGGAGTGTAACGGGAAATGTGTCCTGAGAGAAATCTCCAGGTATGGTTCATAAACATATAGACTTCTTTTAGGTAATTTTTTCCCTATCGTATAGCCTCCGTTTTTTATGTTGTCTTAAGAGAGTTGACAAATGGCAACAAACCCTAGATCACACACGTTGCGTTAATCTTTCTTTCATTTTTTTCTTCAGTCCTGTGCTCTCACCAAAGACTGATCGTCATATTCAGGGATTTGCTAGAGTTAACATTCTCTGCGTCTTTGACCACACACTAATTTATTGACACAAGCTTACGCTAAGCACCTGTTCCGGGTAGAGTTTTACACTGGCTTGGGTGTGGGCGCGTTAAATTTAACCCTTTACTTACTAATTTCGGTATCTCTCAGGAACAGAGGTTTCTTTACTTCCAAGCGTACCCTGCAAGCGTTGCTTAGCCTCATGTTAGATCTAATTTGTTTTAGGCTTTGGATCATTACATGGAACCAGAGCGAGAAGTGCAGGGCCCCATTTTTTTTCTCCCCCAGGGTGACCTATTGACCTACTTCTCATGGAGAAGAGGTTCCGTAGAGTTTTATAGCCTACAAGAGCAGAGCATGACGTGGTTCAGGATTCGTAAATTATTTAATGACTTTTAATATGCGTCATAACACATCATAAACTAACGAAGATTTCTTATCTAAAAACTACCGCGGAGTTATCCTTTTGCGCCACATTTATGAAATGTTCTGAATATTTGGGTCATATTAGTGACTGATACTGCCTTTTAAATTATTTTTGAAAGAGGCTGTTGAAATAATTCAGTTTTAGTGTCAGTCCGAAATTTCTTCATGCTATAGAGTGATTTCAGTCTTGATTCCCTCTCTCCCTCTCTCTCTCTCTCTCTCTCTCTCTCTCTCTCTCTGTCTCTCTCTCTCTCTCTCTCTCACTCTCTTGCCTTGTCTCTCTTTTTCTCTCTCTCTTTTTCTCTCTCCCTTTTTCACTTTCCCTTTGTCTCTTGTTCTCTCTCTCTCTCTCTCTCTCTCTCTCTCTCTCTCTCTCTCNGTCTCTCTCTCTCTCTCTCTCTCACTCTCTTGCCTTGTCTCTCTTTTTTTCTCTCCCTTTTTCTCTCTCCCTTTTTCACTTTCCCTTTCTCTCTTGTTCTCTTGTTCTCTCTCTCTCTCTCTNTCTCTCTCTCTCTCTCTCTCTCTCTCTCTCTCTCTCTCTCTCTCTCTCTCTCTCTCTCTCTCTCTCTCTCCTTTCTTTGTTTTCCACCAGTAGTCACCATAACATATTGTGGCGTATCCCTGCTTGCATGAATCTCACGTTTAGAATGTAATCCAATTTAGTCAAATGGAACAAGACAACCTAGACAAGATAAGAAATAAAATTACAGTATCTATTTTACAAAGGGGCAAAGATTGCCGACAATGTTGCATTACATTTATGTAAGACACCCCTTCTTTTCTCTCCAACAATCATACCCTCATTCTCACTGATGTGCCCACTTTCACATAGCATTGAAATCTGTAATCGCAATTTCAAATAATCCACGACCATAATGTAACGTTCGCATCAAAACAAAACAAAAATGGACCATGATCTCATGAGATATCTCAGTTCATCAGCAACACCTTCAAGTATCTTATTTCATATACATACTCTCAAGAATTTGAAAACCGTTGATCAGCGTTACAGTTTCTTCGTGGGGTAGTTCTGTAACATATCATTAGTTAGTTAACTTTAGTGACTTATCAACTCATGAACGTGAGACCTAATGTAAATACTTGAGATCCTTTGGTAGTGATTAATTTATTGTGGCAAAATGTCTGGTGCTGCCATCCAAGGAAGAGGAATCTTCACTTCTTTGAGAAGTGACAGATGGAAATGGGGAAGAGGAAGGTAAGAAAATCATGACAGGGAAGATTGCGGAGGCTGTAATGTCCAAGCTGATATTAGTTCTTTATACTGAAGAACGTATTAACAGGAGATTTTCAGAGTAAGAAATCCCCGCGAAAAAGAGTTTCCGTAGTTCATGATAGGCCACGGGGCCTGGAAAACGCCTCTTTTAACAACCCTGGATGTTTTTCTGGTTTTTCCTTTCTATCTTTCTGTATCTCTTTCTCTCACTCACTCACTCACTCACTCACTCACTCACTCACTCACTCACTCACTTCCTTCCTCTCTCTCTCTCTCTCTCTCTCTCTGTCTCTCTATCTCTCCCTCCCTCCCTCCCTCACTGGGGATCTTGAAACCGCAACTTTCGCTGTTTTACCTCAAAGCGATGCCACACATCTCGTTCGGCCCAAGTAGATAGGTGTGTTCGGTGTACGCAAGAATGTACCCTACTGATAACCACCATTACTTATCATCTCATGGTCATCTGTACCGTGTGAGATAAGACTGATCTTGAGTTGATATCTACCCCTAACAGGTGTCACTTGTTCGCCCACATTATGCTTATCTCTTTGAAATCTCTTGGGTATGAACTCTGATTCACAGTCTAAATGCTTTCGTTCCCTGGTGACACTGAAGGTATGGATGTACTTTGCCTACAACATTAACGTGCGCTGGTCAGCAAAGCTGCGATAAAATGCAAGCAAGATCTAGCAAGTTGAAAGTTGCATTCTGCTTTTATGATTCGCTATTTGATTCAGCAAGAACTTTACAGTGAGCATTAATAATAATAATAATAATAATAATAATCAGTGTGATAATAATTATAATAATACATGTTATATCTTTAACAATTATAACTTTTAGTATTATGAAGTTTATTAGTCTCGTATCTGGGCCCATGTTCACACACGTGACTTATTCGGTTGGGCCAGGTCAATCTATGACGAACACTACCTCTGCCATTTACAGGCGCTGATTACAAGCACTGTAAGAATATGTATCTCTTCCTACAGCTAATCACCCTTTTTAGAAAATGAAGAAATGAAAAAAAAATGGGAATGAAATGCTTTTCCATGGCACTTACAGCGTGCATTAATATAAGTCGGGGATCGAACCCACGACTTTCAGATCCCAGTTCTGTGCCATAACCTTTCGACCATGCCCTTCTAAGAGTTTTTTTTTTCTTTAGCAGATTACACCATCCACTTTGGAAGTGGAAGTATCATCATGCGAGAAACGAAGGAAAGAGGGGGATATTAAGGAATGACCCAGTGAACTGGAGAATCATCCTTTGAAAACGATTAATTCCCTTGCGTCACTCGTTAGCTTCTATTGAGTAACAGGTACAGTCAATTCTTCGCCCTGAAAGGCTGAGTGAATTATACTTAAGAACAGAAAGTGAGTGCAGATCCCGTGACTTCTCACTTCCGGTGAGTGTGCAAGGGCAGTTAACTTTTTAATGCTCTTGGCTCATACATTATTCTCTATCTTCTCTATTTCACTGATGTTGACCTACTCACTCCCTTAATTTCTTGTAACTAATTCTATGCCTATATCTTAAATCTGGTCATTCCTAATGCATACAGGTGGTCAATACCAGGTCCATCATAAGTTACAAGGGATGACTTTGAGCGTATGGTATTAAGTAAGCCAATTACTCAGTCAGCAAATTTTAGCTGAGCAAAATTTGAGCAATTAGACACACTTATGCACAGTGCGGTGTTTAGACCTCATTAGCTCGAGCAGGTTGTTGGCAGGTCACAAAATGAATGGAATGCTGCCAGCAAGCGTGAATGTGGGTGGACTCGAATACGATTGTCGAGGTATTCGAAAAGGTGAATGCCATTTTGGAATTATTCTGGTTTATATCCTTTGAATAATATTTGAATTTGCTCATACAAATGCAAAAGAAAAGCCACGAAACTGAAGTATGTATTCATTGAAACAATACTGATTACAACAGTTCTTATGGTAACTTTATTTTCCTTTGCATAAGATGTAACGCATGGGCAAAGATCCATTTTCTCGTCAGCAATGTTGATATAGTACTATTGAAGAAGTTTTGGTTTATGCATTGCCAGCAGCGCAGCGTTTTACTGACAGTAAGCATGTAACTGGTACTATTATTGTTTTATCAGAAAGTAACTGTGAAAAACGCTTTTGTAACATTGTCACAATGGGACATAAAGATTTGAAGTTTTAACTTTGAAATTAGCAAACTGAAGCTTGCAAATGTTGACAGAGATGAGAAACTCTTCTGTGGTTGAAAAGAAATGAAGCAAAATTAACACCGTTTCCACTGAAATGGACTTGCAGTGGTTTCTTTCCCAGCCCTATTTTACTGGAATTCATTCGAATATTCATATTGTTGTATTCGCACACCCATTCGTATTGCTAAACTTTTATCTTTCCGCTTCTTGAATGAAATCAGGCAGGAGCGAATAACCACATCCATGCGTGAAAGGACAGGGAGATAACTCTCTGATAACTTTCCTGTATACAAACGAGGGGTGAACAAGGTCTAACCAGTGTCTATCTCGCTAACATTTTTGGCTTATAAAAAGTACGAGGTGGATCCACGTAGTGCATGAACGGCTAATCTGCCGTCGCGGTCAACGACAGAACGGGCGTATTTTCAGATTTCTCCTATCTTTACATTGAAGTTGTTTTCATTTTTACACTTGCATGTTTATCCGAGAAGGGGGGATAATCCCACGCTGATGTCATTTATTTGAAATTTAACAGGGAAAATATCTTTTACCTCTTTCGCTACAGAGAAGTGTTGCACTACATTCATACTTCATTACGTTTGCAAAAACCGAGGTGAAAATTAATAAAAACTGAACGTGTTTGTTAGTTTAGACGTCTTAGACGCTACCCCAATGTGCATGTGTGGCATTCGTTAAGCTATAGGTTTTTTAACGTACCTTCATAAATATTTCTTTTATTATGCCATCTACGTCGTATCTATCTTTGATCCGAATTTAATAGTCCCATTTCTGTCTTCGGCTGGGGATTTTTCCACAGCAGCTGAGACATGATGGGATCCGAATCTGCAATCTACAGCACACTTGTGCTTTTCATGCCTCCTTAAGGAGACCTTTTCGTGTAATAAAGTCAAAATACGACATGGCATGTGGATAATACTGGAAGGATTATGGATAGGGTATTTCTTTATGTCCCATTATCGAGCCGTTGAAGTTCACTGCACAAACAGAATGGGCCATATAAAATGACCAGCAGTAAGTAACGTCACAGTTGCTATTTTTTAACCTGTACCCGTAACAACTATACTGTATATAGCAGATTCGCTGCCGGGATCATGTATTCTCACACGGCACATAGAAGTATATTTTAATGGAATACCCCAGAGAGGAGAAAAAGCATGGATCATGTTCTCGTTATTGCTCTCATAACAAGCATTCTCGTTATACAAGTGTTATCTACTGTATTATATCAAAGAATAAGAGCATATCTAGATTATCTTCTGAGCAAGAAACACTAATAACGAACACGGAGTAAGTCGAATGATCGAGATAAAACTTCACGGCATAAAAGTCTTAAGAGCGTTTCTTATGGAGCAAGGCGTGATGCCCAACAATAGCTTGGCCAGCTCAATAGATGTACGCCAATAGATCTCCATTAGTGCAGAACACATGCCCCTGCTTGTTGACCATTCATCATTTTCCGGCGAGAGTGAGTGCTCCATCTGAAGAGGCCTGTGTCTGGGTACAACTCAATTCCTGGCCACGTGCGTGATTTACTGTGCTCGCTTAACAAGATGGGCATCGCTATCTCTTCGTAATGACCAGTGGTCATTTGGTTTATGCGTTCATCTACATGTACAGGGGTCAGATGCGCCATCCCGACCTAGACAAAGAATAGAGATAAGCTATATTTGCATTAATTAGTTTTAGTAAAGGCTTGACTGCTCCGCATGCTTGGCTGAGAGGATTTTTTAAGAAGCAACAGCGCTTTCTTCACCTGGAGCAAGGTAGGTCTACATCAGAGGATGAATCACATTTCTCTCGTCAAACTGACTACGCGTGGGCCGAGCAGAAAGATAGCAAGGGTCAGTCTTTAGCGTCTGTATCACCGCTATTATCTCTTCATTAATAGACATCACTTAATGATGAATCAAGGAGTCAGGCAGTTATCCTTGTAGTTACGCGGACGTAGGGAAGATAAAAGCCTCATGCTGTCAAAATTACGTCATCAGATTGTCATGCGCAAGATAAGGAAACTTGGATGGGATCGCGTGGCTGGCGCTGGATGTGGGGGTGGGGNGGGCAGGGCAGTCTCACCTCTTTTATTCCAGAATGTCATGATGGAACACAGAATAAAAAAAAATTACAGACGCACTAATTCAAAAGCTATGTCTCGAAATGCTATCATCGGCAGGAGACGTACACATTAATTACTTTCAAAATCCCCTGATTACCGCATAACAATACACAGTCAATGTGCACGGTTGCCATAGACACCGTGGAGGAAAACAACGTAGTTTACGTGGAGACATAGGGATTCCCTGTCAGTGACGTCACCCATGGAGATTAGTTCTGTAGAGTTTAGATTCTGGTGGGATGGACATGATCTTTCAGTTTATGTACTATTGTTTTTCAGAATCGCCCTTATGTACTCTGCATAATTTTGACTCGCTCCAGGCCTTTCCCAGTTCGCTTTTATGTATTCTGCATAACTTTTGACTCACACAAGCCTTTCCCATCATGTATCTATGGGATCATTAATGAAACAATTTCGCTTTTAATGAGAGACTGCACCTTAGCGAGTTTACTCTGACACAGTGAAGACAAAAATTGATATAAAGGGATGTGCAAGTTCTGGGCGTCTTAACAGTGGGTGTTGTCGTATCACTGTTAACTACTGAAGTTGTGTCCAGGCTGTGTCCCCAGCGACAGAGTTAGTTCCAGTATGTTTTAGATATTGTTGCCGTCAGCAACTTTGTTGTAAGTGATGAGTGGTGGTAGTGATGGTGTTGACAGTGTATCCAAGACACAAAAGGTAGTGTGCCACTGCTTGTGAGCGTTTTAATGCAGTTTCCGTTGTTTTTATTGGTGATGGTCGCTTTCTCACGATGTTTATGTGGAAGCCGTGACAATACAGATACACTGTAATCATTCTGTTCTTTATATTTGAGAGCTTTTATTTTCAAGGTCGGATCTCATACGGACCGTTAGAGCCGAAACACGCATGCCGCATAATTTGGCATTGCCTAGAATGGCCAACATATTGGACATTATGAATTGGGTATGTTTAATTCGCATGTGACTCTAGTCCAGTTTGTGACGCGCGAAATGATCGTAATACCGGAAAATGCCATAGGACATACCTGTCTCTTTTGTAATGGTCCGTGTGAGATCCGAGTTTGAAGACGAAAGCTCTCTAATTTCTATATTAACCTTGTCTTTTTTTCGAAGCCGTTGTGCTGCTGTATTGTTGTTGTTGACACTGGCGCTGGTGGTTGTGGTGATTACCTCTCCGTTCCCATTTCTTTTGCTTCTTTTTCTTCTTTCAACACTCAGGATCCAGCGTACTTTATAACGTTCAGAGCCCATTATCCGACCACTAAAGCGGTGAGCAACCTTTAACATTTCTTGAGGTTGCACTCATGATGTATACTTACAGACTGCTGGCCTTTCAAACCACTTGCGCGCACGCTGTTTCAGACCCCGTGGGCATCAGACCCCGCAGTCTGTGGTGATATTCTAAGCTTTGCTTTGACAAGTAAAAGCAACATTGTCAAAAAATAGAAAAAGGAAGGACACCATACCGAGTAGAGGCACTTCCTAGACCTCCCAAAAGGCGATGACAGGGTGAGTGAAGGACTGGCAAGGAAGTACTCACCGAGAAGAGTCAGGAGAGAAACCTAAGGCGGATTATACATCTACCTTGACCTTTGCGTGGCTTACCTCTATGCCATTCACATTCGGCTGGAAGTGGAAGTCTGCGTGCAGCTTTGAGTTTGAGAAGTGCGGTCTCCAGCGGGTTGCGGGAAGGGGTGCTTGCACGCGAAATGTCTGGGTAACGAACGACGCCGGACGAAAACAGATGGAAACAACAAATATTTATTTCGTCAATTGCCTACATTTGTATAGTGGCGAAATTACCAGAATTTTATTGCAAACGTGTGTTTCATTTCATTTTTTAAGTCTGTTGAAAAAAAAAAAAGAAGACAAGCTGTTGGTATGCTGTGAGCGACGCCATGCAATGATTATCACTGTAATTATTTCAAAGGCATTGACATTGTTAATAAATAGCATTCGTTCGATAGCTCCACCAGGTTGAACGACTAACGAATACATGTTGATGTTAAAATTTAATTTTTCAGCAGAAACTGATGACGTTATTGTGCTTGTTATTATGTAAGCCACACGAGTCAGCATTCCTCTGCAGTAGAATGATATAAGGTTTCACCTCCCTGATGTCTGTAAGCTCGTCAGCAGTGACAGCTGTGTTGCTTTAAACTCAGCCCTGAGTCTTACCTGTTTTCCCCGCACGATTCTGTGCTGTTTCTGCAATAGTGTGATTTATAGAAGACCACATTTTAGACAGTTGAGAACTTGTTAGAATGGTTAGAATTGCATTCTGTGCTGTTACTGCAATAGTGTGATTTATAGAAGACCACATTTTAGACAGTTGAGAACTTGTTAGAATGGTTAGAATTGTATTCATTCTGCATTAATGCATTAAGGCTATTAAGGGTGCATTCAGCACTAATGTTGTTCTTACGATGGTAAGAGATCCCATCGTCAATGTACAAGCTCTCAAATAACTGTTATAGACATAGCTTTTTTAGACGTGGATCACAACAGAAACAAAAAACCTGTGTGTAAATAGATAATGCAGCCACCGTTCCTGTGGTCGTATTGTTGGTGTCAATGATAGCGGCATTCTTGCCAACGTGGTAGAGCTAACGTCTTGACATACATGTATTCTGTTTCTTTTGGCACATGCTAGGGTATCGCACTCATGCAACCTATTGTCATTTCTACGCGCATAGAATGCACCGTTCCTGTACCTGACTCATCAGCTTTCAAGAAAACAACGTTCTCTCCTCATGATATTAGAGAGTTTTTGTTCTTAAACGTGGATCTCTTGCTCATCGTTATTCATGAGATAGGCATGTGCAGTGCCTTTTTCTGTGGCCGTATGCATAATCCTTGTGTTTAATTAATGTATTGCATTAAATGCAGAGAACACCACTAATGTTTTGGGAGTTTCCCATGGTCATGTCAGTGCGTTAACTAATGTATGGATTATACATACGCCACTGATGTTACGGTCAGACTGTACGTTACGAACTAGATATGAATTCCGCTTCTGATTCTAGTTCGTGGCGTGAGAGGTTACCAGCAAAAGCCACAGGCGCGTGCCTATCTCTGCCACAACGGTGCATGAGATATCAAACTTCAAAATAAAGCCCCAACTTGACTTGTGCTTGAGTTCTCGTAGATGAAAATAGCCAGCTGGACATGGACTCAGCAATAAGGAGAGACCAAAATATAGTGCGATGGCGATGGCATGGTGCCTAAGCGACTTTTTTCCCAACCAGGGGCCAATAGACATTAGTCTACTGGACAAAGTTGTGTTTGTTTAACATTTTTACCTATTCATTTGCATTGTGTCACAGAATGAACATCCGCAATAGGAAGTTTGTTCCTGATTTTAGATTTTAACTAACTTTTGGGAGATTCTTCTCTGCTTATGTTAGCAAACTCATCATAACAGTAAGAATGTCATAGATTCATCTAATGTACGTGGGCATTTTAAGTGGCATTCCATTTTCCCGGAAACGCGGCTTCAAAGCTTTATAATGACAACGTTAGGAGCCTCCATAAACTTAAACTATATAAGGCAGCCTCAGCCTATGTTGGGGCTACTTGGATGTCCATGTTCTCGTCAGAAGCGTTCTTAACTACAAATGATGAATTACGGTTTTCCGTTTGGACGGTTTTTTTGTTACCTTTATCATATGAGTTTGTATAACCCAAGGGCGAATTACAGCAGTGTGAAAGATTACTGTATCAACCATTAAACCGCTTCTTCTGGACGTCACGTTTCGGTGATTGCTTATCTGGGCCTATGTACTTTTCCAAATATTTCTAGCATGTCAGCCTGAGGCATCCAGATGGCGACACATGCCAATAACAATCCAGCTCACAACAACAAATGCAAGAGCGATTACAAGCCCATTTACTTTCACTGACATGAAAGAAAAAAAAAGAATAGGGGTTCCAACACAAGCCAGATGGTGCACAAAAGACAACGCCAGTCGAACGCGAAAAACAAAAAAACAAAACAAAAAAATCTCAGCGAAGACATTGTTATTCTTCTTGCGCAGTTTTCTGTCCGAATCGCCACTTGTTTATAAGCCATTCTTAAGCATACATTGGCCTGAGCGAGCGCCTAACTAAGCGGAAACGACGCTCCAAAGGTCGAGCGGTGAGCAGTTCACGCATTCTCCTGTTCTTTACTCTTCTTACTCTGCACGCACGTGTAAAGCAAATGTTGGTGGAACCCATAGGAAATCATATGCTTCAGTAGCCATAATTGGCCATGAAGGTGCAGTTTTGGCGTGCATTTGCTCCCTCTGAGTTAATGTATTTCTTAGAGCTTTCTCTCCGACATCAGGCTAGGCACTGTGCATTCATGAAATGAATAAATTTCAGTATCATCAGATTGTAATTAAGTTATTATATGTTCGATATCATTTAATGGCTAGGCATTTCATTATAAAAAAATTTATATCCGTGAAATCTGATATGATATATTTTCTTCAACGCCTTGCTGCATGGCCACCTTAGTTTACTTAGGAAGGCCTTATTTATTTATTTTTTGTTGTTGTTGTAAAACGAATTATTCTTAGTAAAGCTTCGTTCAGGTAGCCCATTAGAATAATGCGAGTTAATAAAGATCAGTACGATGTAGTAATGAATTCTGGAGTTCCTCATCTTCTTTTTCAGCTTCAACAACAACAGCAAACAAACAAACAAACAAAAAAAACAACAACCATGAAGTACATTTGCGATTAACTGGAATCACGAGTACAGTATATTATATGAAAATCATTAAAACTGACCCATGTCACGAAGGCACACTTTGCTACACATTCTGTCAATACGTAGGCAACTCTAGACTTCTACGATAGCATAGCATTACAACAGCTTGATCTAAATTAAATGCTCCCTTATTTGACTGAATGTAGAAATTAAGACCATTTTATGGTGATGAAGTTTATCCGTCGTTGTAGACGAATACTATGGCTCAGTTTTTGACATTTTAACTGCTCCAATGAACCTGCAGATGGTTGTGGTACATGGGTGGAGGCAAATATGCAATGCAGAAACAGCGAAGGTTGCATGGCATACAAATAAATCCAGCATTTTCTCAAAATGAAGACTTGTTGAATTTTCTTTTTACGAGATTCAACAATTTTTGTTGTTGTTGTTGTGTATAGGTGTTGATGCCAAGAGAAGAACATTGAGCCCGTCTGTAAGTTCGCCAAATTACAGTCGTAAATAAATAGCACTTAGCTACACCATCTTCACTAATCACACCCTTGGTATGTTGCCATATTGTCAAGGTGAAAATGATCTCACCCTCCCTGGTCGAGAAAAAAATTTATAGACCGGCTGAAAATTTTGTAGACAACCGCTTTCCATATCATGTGAGTCGCAGACAAAGTATCCATATCATGTCGTGGGTGTTGACTAACCAGTGATTGTTTGGGATCCTGCAATGGACACCATGTGAAGGCCGCTGGCTGTAGGAGACAGGTCTGGAGTTTTATTTTAAAATACGGTATGTTTTTACCTTTTTGTTGTGGATATACGGTCTTTTAACATATACGCTCCAGAGGTGGTCGTTGTACAAGGCTCGAATCCATAAGACAATTTGATGGCACATTTACGCTTTAATTATCTGAACAATTTGAACTGTACGCAGTTGCCGGGATACAAAAGTACGCAAAATGTTCAAAACAACCAAAAAAGACAAAAAGAGGAAACTAATATTAAAACCCGTCCGTGGAATTATGCGGCTAATTAGATTTGTGTGATCCACGCAGTTTATTGGTGTATTCAGCGGGCAATGAGTCCCGAAATTAGCTCACCCGCCAGTTTCCAATTTTCTTTCGCTGGGAGTTACTGCTTCTTTCGCAAACCGGCATTTCAGATGCCTCCTAGGGATTAGTTCAGTCGCTTCGCCTAGTCTTGGTGGCGCCATGAAATAGTTGCCTTTATGCTGAGGGAATATCTCACTATGTCGCCATGTTCTAACACGTGGTTGGGTTTAGCGTTCGTAAATAATCTAGCTAGTCGCAGTCCCCCTCTCCACAATCCCTGGTTTAAAAGCTTCTGGAAATATTCGTGATAAACTCGTTTTTGAAAAAAAAAAATTGCAATCAAGGATTGCCATGTTGTTGTATACGCTGAGACGACCGTAACAGCTTATGGAATTTGAGAGAGTGCTGACTGTGTGAAACGGCCGAATGCTTCTTCATTTCTTTTTTCTTTCCTGGTTTCTTTTCTTCTTGTTTGAAAGAAGCCGGTAGCCAAATGTTTTGGAAGCTTTGGGGGAAAACATGGCCACCGGAAAGACACGTACAATGCTACACCCACAGGCTTGGCTTTCACATTCTTGCACATTGTGAATTCTGCACATTTTTACGTGAGAAATGCAAGAAGCCTCCCAGTTGCATTTCATCAAAATTTGCGCACTAGGCAGGTCAGGCAGGTCCATGTTTTGGGATGCTGGGTCTCTCTTCAAACTATATGGATTTACGCTCGTACTTCTGATGTTTTTCTTTCAATTACCCAGTTTCATTTGGACCACCTTATAACGGTATGATTCGAAATATTCACAAAATGTAGATGGGAAGTACCAATGACGGTTCGTGACTGCCAAACTTGCACATGCAACTCCCCACCCCAATCCCCCAATTACTTCAGTTAACAACATAGATCTATGTCTAGACTTTGTCAGATCCACTTCTCTTGCGCTGAACATTTATAAAAAAAGATACATGGTTGTATTAGGAGGATAGCTGAAAAACAAAACAAATGCCTCGAACAAAACTGGTCTCCACGATTTGTGTGGTCTCTGTAATTTGAAAAATCAGTTATGTTTTTGTTTCTTTTAATATTCTGAGCTAAATTGTATCTGGCGCTGCACGAGTTACACTAATTAAAGGACGAGGCGACACTGGGATGTGCGTTGTCAAGCTTTATACAGTGGATTCGACCTATTTTCTTTCTGGCCGACTACCCACGATATATTTGCAATGCATATAATTTCTGTATGCAATGTATATAATTTCTGTACGCAATGCATATAATTTCTGTACGCAATGCATATAATTTCTGTATGCAATGCATATAATTTCTGTATGCAATGCATATGATTTCTGTATGCAATGCATATAATTTCTGTACGCAATGCATATAATTTCTGTACGCAATGCATATAATTTCTGTATGCAATGCATAATTATGATTTCTGTATGCAATGCATATAATTTCTGTGCCAATACAAGCAACTATTAGCGTTATTGCAATATTGAACGTCAAGATCAACAAATTCACATATTTGGCCACCAGGAATGATATTATAATTAGTCCTCTTTCTGCTGTAATTTCCATTATCCCCCATCCCTCATCCCCCCACCCCACGGGCCAGGCCCCTCCTCCTCCCTCTCTCCTCCTCGCCTTATGTAACGGAAAATTTTTGTTTCGATGATTTGTTCAACATTAATGGGGTATGGCGTCATGACACAAAAATGTAGACAACAGACAATAATTTTAATTATCGCATTTTACTTACTTGATGCAGAGGGCCTGAATGGTACTATCTACGATTCACGTCTCACAATGACAGCATGACGTCACAGTTAATAGATTGACTTTAAGAACATAGATAAAGGTTCATTGACTGGCGAGTATTAAAAGGCAATTCTTGTAAAAAAAATATATCGGCAGAAAGTAACCTTTAAAGTGGTAATGTATATAGATAACGTCCATAATATCAAATAATAGGCTTAAATACCTGCTCTGCTGTAGGCATGGCTCGCATGTAGTACGATGCAGTTTCCAGATCTTAAGACATCTAAGAGAGCAGAAAAATAATACCCAAAATGTGGTTTTCACATGCTGAAGCAGTCTTCATGATATAATAAACTAACCCTCCCAAATCACAATTATGCATTACTGGACCCTAGGAGACACAAGCTGAGACCCTCTGTTAACCATTTACGCTTTTCATAATGTTCTTGAGGTAGTTTTGTTTAGCCGTAGCTGATTTTTTTTTCAAGCTGACTTTTTTTCCTAAGAAGAAAGGACAACTGACTTTTTTCAAAGTTGACTTTTTTTTTTTGAGCATCATAGAAANTATTTGGTTTCAAAATACTTTTGGAATTGGAGGGGGAGGAGGGGGGAAGGGGAGGGGAGAGAAGGGACGTGAGGTCCAGATATTGTACTGTATAACTTAGCATACCACGGTGTCACTTAGTAACAATTATAAGAGACGGATATGCTATTTCTAGCCATGTTGTCAACGTGCAATTACTGGTGTTACAGAATAATGATGATAAAAAGTAAGGTGTGAGGACCTGTGTGTGTGTGTGTGTGTGTGTGTGTGTGTGTGTGTGTGGTGTGTGTGTGTGTGTGTGTGTGTGTGTGTGTGTGTGTGTGTGTGTGTGTCTGTCTGTGCGTCCACAGAGTGAGATTGGTAAAGGTAAACTAAGCGTGTTCTTGGTGTACGGGGATCAGGTATTTCGTAATTATATTATGACCTGGGCATGGAGAAAAAGAAGTAAAGATTATAGAGCAAGAGATGGGTAAATAGTGAGAGGAAGAAATAGGAGAATTGCAGGTAAGAAAGGAGAGAAAAAACGAAAGAATAGATGAAGAGGGAGAGAGGGAGTCAGAGAGAGACAGAGAGAGAGAGAGAGAGAGAGAGAGAGAGAAGTTAGTTAGAAACTGGCGAAAAAGACAAACGCAGAAATAATGCCAGAGCAAGGGAGATATGAGAAAAGGATATAGACGGAGAGCAGAGAGACATGATTGTAAAAGGAATGAAAATAGATCAGATAGACAAGGGCCTGAAAAGAGGAGAAAAAAATATAAGATAGGGAGAGGATTGAAAGAGAGAGAGGGAAAGATTAAGACGAAATTCTTCAAAACTGCATATTTGTACCACAAGAAGATGACATGAAAAGAGAAGAGAGGAGAAGAGAAGAGGAGAGAGAGAAAGAGAGATGCCTGTCGTTTTCTATTTCAAATATTTCATACATGTGCACATCTCACTTTTATGGGGCACCGCTCGCATGGTAGACGCACGAGCTTAATGTGAAAGCAAAATACCTTGGGGAGCATTTTATGGCAAAAACACACAATACTTCGTACACAAGGCAAAACTTTTGTTTTCTTTTCACGCTCATGTCTTTGATCTTAGTGTAGTATATCCAAACCAATCTGATGATGCAGTTAGAGGGTTATTGCATTGCCCGGGGCGTGATTCTACCGTGCATGATGATGACATCTGGCTTGAGATTCAAATCACATGCCACAACAAGATGGATTTATTACAAACAGCAACATTCCAGCTTAATATCTCCATCTTGTGTACTTTCCTGCCTCTACAGCTCTCTTCTCGCCATATCTAATCTTGAACTAACACGGCCTCCACATAAACCCGTAAGTTCTTAAGCTGGAAGAACGGGTTTACAAACTCTTGTCATTCTTGTATTGCTTGCATATGTTTGCACGTGTCGGGCGACCCACAGAACAGCCCTGTTCGTTTTGATGAACATGGCGTTGTAAATAAAACATGAGAGAGAGAGCTTTTTGCGGCAAATACGGTTTTCAAAGCATTATTTAGGCGTCCTAAAAGAATGCAACTGTTTGGCAGCATCAGTCGTTCACATCTGGATGCCTTCGAGCAGTGGTTGCCTCCCTTGCATGTTGCTGGTCTGTTGTTTTTTTTACTTAAAAATATTTCCCTGTAACACTTGTTATGTCGCCAAACGTAACAACAACTACTTCGAATACATAGATTAGTAGCAGTAGTTGTTACTACTACTAGTGGTAGTTAGCGGCATTAGTCATTTTCAGCTGGATGCCTTCTGGCAGTGGTTGCCTCCCTTGCATGTCATTGCGTTTTTATTTTTTACATAACTAGTCAAAGCACCCGCAAATCTGCGGCGTAATCGTGCGACCAAACTACATCTACAACATTAACACCGCTGCTCTTTTTGTAATTATTGTGCTCACACACGTAATTTCCCTTAACTCTTGTTTGTGTTGTCAACATAGCAACAACTTGGAGGACAAAGATTAGTAACAGTAGTAATTGGGTTTATTTAACGTCCCTTAGGGCAAGGAAACCTATTCGCAGATGCCTAGGGTTATTACGGTAACGTCTTGGGACGTGGTCAAAGAGTCTTATAGCTTGCATTACTATCCTTTTCACAGCTGCTGTAAATGCCACAATGGAGGATTGCATAATATGCACATGGCTAAGCATCCCTTCCGGTAATCAGTGTGCGTATATTTCGGGATTTTATCAGTTTCTCAACTTCGTTTACAAAATCTGCCGGACATCCGGGGTCGATCTCTATCCTCTAACCATCAGCATAAGCCCATGGGAATGTCTCGTAAAATTGCCTTTACATCGTGCATGAACCTGAATCGAACTTAAAGCATCATTAGGCTGCCTCAAACTGGCACCGTGTACACCTGACTGTTTGACTTCATCATATGCAGCATTATAGGACACTCCCGTTTAGAGCTTGGTTTGGAGCCAGTGCAGGATCTCTCCTGCATATTCCTGTCCCTCACCCCAATATGGCGGAGTGTCCTGATGGCCTACGAAATCTACCACAGTGCGTGGGTCAACAAGTTAGAGTGCAATGCAGATCCGTACCCAAAAACTCAGCCCTGAATTATACCTAGGAAACTAGGACATTGTTTAGTTCCCATATTTCAACTATGACTCTCCATATGAGCCTACATCATGTTATTAACATTCTTCAAAATCCTCATAAATTCTGGAAACAAGACAACATTGTTAAATTTATTTTTTTTTTCATAATTTTTATTGCTGAGGATTCTAATCCACTCTCTGCTTTCTCCTAGTAAATAAACCTTGACTCTAATGCATTCGGACTTTATAAGCTTCATCATTATATTATTATGCACATCTGGATTTACATCAAGTTGCGCTCCAAATCCATTAGGCCTAAGAGAGGGCAGTTCCCCGCTGACGGAACCATTTTCACTCATTTTGGTGACGTGACCGCCTAGGTATAGCCGGGATTCTTTACTCACCACGATGCCTTAGGACTTCCCTATCTGTCCTGCTTACTGTGGCCACAGGCTCAGAATGCATGCTGCGCACACTCGGTTCAATTATTTTTCGCCAAGGAAGCCCGCATGTTTTGAATATTCTCTGTCCTTGTGCATACTTTTGTGATTATAGTATAGAGAGTTGAATGCTAGAGTAGGGCAGATTTGCGTTTACGCTGTCGGGATGTGTGCCAACATGGTGGAGTGGAAGTTATGCTATGGTTTTGCTGTTGTTTGTTCTGGCTGGCTGGTTGCAAATTTTACCTTTCTTTGTCTAGCTATCACGTATCGAGAAACCTTAACAAATATGTCGGTGTGCATCAGCATTCACCGCCAGAAAAGGTGGTCATCTTCAAAATAATCTAAACATAAAGTATTTTACTTGTTGGATTATAAATTGGTGATACCTAGCAGGGAATTTTCCCTAAAGCATTAATTTCCATATAATTGATATTATGGTTTGCCTTTTATTAACGAGTGCATTACAATATTGTTGTTCACTGAAGCTCATGTCATTCTCAAAACTAGTGGATAAAACAATGGCACAATGACACCTCGAGCTTTGCTGACTTCGCCACTCTTTGTATGTTATGAGAGGGCCTAAAACAACTCTAAGAAAGAATTATGGCCTTCCTTTTTCCATCTCCACATCTTCACCCCAAACCCTTTCCACCAGAAACCAGTTTTATTCCAATATGATAGGTTTACGTTCCATCGCCCAACTACGAAGATGCAATGTTTTGCCATAGGATGAGCGCGATCAAGATAATTTAAAAGATAATTTACCACCCGAGGATTTTCCAAATCCCTCATGTTTTACGACTTCTGACATTTTCCTCGGGGGCATATTTGTTTCCTCCATGCTCCTTTGAGCTATTACATTTTTGGCCTTCAAACAGAAGCCAGATTTTGAGAAAAAAAAAAAGATTAACATTCAAAGATAGTTTGTTTACACGAATCTGCAGAACACAATATCCCCATTTTGCGACGTCCGAAAGGTGGATTAACACGTAAATATACATTACGTGAAACTGCGAGCGTATAATTCGAGCTTAGGGAATTTCCATATCGCTTTTAAAGAATTTTCTTTCCCCAGGTTGCCTACGTTTGGCCCTATCATTGTGTTTACGTACCGGTTCTGCGAATCCGAGATTATCAATTTTCCAGATGTGCACCTGCATGCGTTTGGCATTGACGATATAAAGAGGGAAGAAATGGGAGGTAACCGAAAAAGCTTTGCATTATCCCCCTTTTTGTTATTTGAAAGTCATCTTGGAGAGATTTTGTTGAACGGGTTAGAAATATGCGCATTTTTCTCTTTCGTTTTTTTTTTTTTGGCTTTATTGCTTTGGAAGTTGTTTTCTCACAATCAAGGTTTAATTTCCAGTTTGACAATATATTCAGACTGTGGAGGGAGTAAAGAGGTGAGCCTTCGAGCAACTAGTTTTCGTACTGAATTTTTTTTTTAGCTTTTGCACTTTACGTTTTCATTGCAAGTACATTCTTCATTGCCAGTATCTCCTGGAAATATCGGTGAAGAATATTATTTCTGAAAATTCTGAATGACTGGTAGGGGCTGTGTATTTGTTTGTGTATGTATCACCTCACACTAAATGCAACAGAAATGCTTTTTGCACTACGTTGAAGAGCACACTGCTCTCTGAAAAAACGAGCCATTGTTCACTCTGATAGGAGGGTGCTAATACATTTAAATTTCAATTTAAAAATTGGAAAAATTGCATTTTCAAGTTCTAACCAGCGTTGCAATTTATGTGAGGTCAATCAGAATATCTAATAGACTCGATGATGCAGGTAGCGCACCCGAAACGTGAAATGCTTGTTTCTTGGTGCAACGAATCGTGGCTTCGAATCCTGTTGGTAACATCTTTTTTTCTTGGGGATCTTTCATTGGGATTTTTACTTGTCGGTGGCCTGGCGAAGGTCTAAGCCTGGTCTCGGACGTAGCCATTTCTGTATTGATTTGAGACATCAAAATCCTACTTATAACTGTATGGGCAAGAACAGAATATAATGAAATTTAAGTGGAGAAACATTATACGTGGATGGACACTCACAAACACACACACACACACACACACACACACACACACACACACACACACACACACACACACACACACACACACACACGGTACACACACACCCATACACACATACATCTAAAAAAGGGATTGGTCTCCAGATCTTTGTCGACAGAAAGAAAGGAAAACAAGTTACAGCAGCAATAACAGCAATTTGAGAAGGACAGTTACAACTCCCACTTTGTTATAAATTTCAAAGAGATGGCTATTTTGACACTCATGGCTGCTCATTTTAAAAGGTGCTAAGCCAGGCTCGTTTTCATTAGCTTCTTCCGCTCATGCTGCCAGGCGTCTAAGGTTTTTTGGCACCTCGCATGATCGCATAGTGCGTCCATCTCCCGAAACTTTACGGGTGATTTCCAGCACTTAAAGTCAGGTCCAATGACTTAATGTAGCATAAATCTTAGGGTATGCCCCACTGCACAACATCGCAAGAGGCCGAGCACCATTTCGCCTGGAACAGAAGTACTTCAAGGTTTTCCTGTTATGTATGTCCGGATGTTACTTTGTCGGTGCCCATTTCCACACTCAACAACATAAGAAGATAATGCTCATTAGGTATTTCTAGAAACTGATCAGCTGAATAAGGCTATTCGATGAAACTTCAGTATCAGACATGCGAGTTTAGTTATCAGGTGTGCATTGCTCTAGATAGCTCATATTCATTCTCAAGTCTCCCATTTAAGGATAATCATTGCCGTTCCTACTCTCATGTTGAGTGTCGTATTCGGCGAGGGTATTTCAAACATCGGATCGGTTCATATTCAGTAAACACTCACTTCCCCTTCCCCTCCTCCCCCACTCCCCAATGGTCTACAGTCATGCTTTAGCATCCGAAACTGACTCTATATTTTCTCCAAATGACAGTAAATATGCTTACCACAAGCATTCACATAAGTGTTTGGGTGGCTATCTGGCCTGGCTTATAACATGCATTTACAAATGTTAGCGAAATGTTTGAATTAGCAAAAATGAAGGTTGTTAACAGAAGCACCAACTGATAAGCTCTGTTTAAAATGAATGTCAATTTAGATAATAATGCTCTTTTATCGGTTAGCGACATTTTCGGCTGAACGAAACATATTTTTAGAAATCTTTTTTGAAAATACTTTTTGTGAGTTTGTCCTGAATTGTTTGAGTTTTCTTTGTGCTTCATTTCGTGTCCTGAAATGAACCGCATGGGGTTTAACGTTTAGTCTCACATTGTTGAAAAGGATTTCAATAGAAACCAGAAGATTTTTACGTACGGTAACGATGCCTGAGTTGTATTTCTGGCAACTGGAAAGTAATGCTAGGTATTATGAGCCGACCCGGGATTCTGCACTCACACATATGTATCCAATTGTAAAAGATTGACAATAATTGGCCTGCACTTGGCTCATTTTCATCGACCGCGTAAGGGCAAGTGACAAAATAAATGTTTCTTGTTTTCATTCTTTACCCCCTAATACCTTGCGCGTTCACACCTTCTGCAAAGGAATACCGGATTTAAACAACACCAGCTCTGAAAGATTTTGGCACAGATCGCTTTTGGAAGCACTTGACAACCGTTAAGATCCAATCGGTGAGATTTTGTGGCACATGTGATTTGTAACAAGCGTAATTCTCCTCCTGGACGATTACGCTTTAGTTTGATTTGTTTACGCGGCAAGGCACACAGTTTAGGGACGTTTTGTTTTGTTTTGCTTTGCTTTGTTTTGTCTTGAAGGAGTGAAGACCAAAACAGTTGTTGAGAAATCTAAATAATGCAGTGGCAAATCAGGATTGACACACGGGTAACGAAGAACGAGGCAGTGATAAACATGTCCTTGCCCTTCCGAGCTCAAGTTAAAGAGAGAACTTGACATCCCAGCAAGCCTCCCAAGAACTGACATGTTGTTTGATTCAGCAGAAAATATCTTTAAACTTAAACAGAAACCTTGCGAAAAAAAGCTGCAGTTGACCACACACGTTACAGATATGATCCAGCATCATGTATAGTGTAGATATATAAAAATGAAATTACAAAAAGAGAAAGAAGACTACTGACTTCATAGTTATCACTTAAGTCACCACTTCTATCATCACCACCACACTACCACCATCACGACCACTATCTCACCATCATTACCTTCATAACCATTATTGGCGGAACTCTGTCCTCGAAGACATAGGAAACACTTTCTGCTTTTCCATGACACTCGCATGACAGCGGTATGGAATGTCTGGATCGAGTCTTGAGTCATGCTCATCATCAATGATGTCTTAACCCTGCTACATGTAATAAGGAGAAATTTAGTAAAGACGTTAAGTTTGCTTACTTTGCGTAATGGTCAAGGATTTCCAGATGATAAAGACCTCATTGGTCGGGATGTATTTTCTTGAATCAATCACACATAATTTATGCAACAGTCGCAGTGCGTCAGACAATCCAATTTCCAGTATCGAAGAATCCTGATATTTTTTCTTATTTCTTTGCACCTTTCAGGGGATTCAGATTTTATAAATAATGACATGTCATGGCGTAACGAAGACGAGCTTTGAAAAACATTTATGTTGCATGTCACAGCGTTCTAGGAACTTCTAGATTTGTAACGCTTCACGCTCTCCTCCATCTGGTGTATTGGCAGATGGGTTAGAATGATTTCCTAAAGAAACGCACATAGACAAACGAACAAAACCCTAATGACTGAAAACGTATGGGTGAGTGACTCAATTAAGCTGGAGAGAAGACAAAGGACAGGCATTCTCTGGAATAAGGGAACGAACCACAGCTTTTACGTAACGTTGCTTAGCTGGACCACACCAACTTCTCTTATCCTTGTCTTTATTCTTTGGTTTATTCTAATGTGCGTAAACCAAGTATTTTCTAGCCCGTCCACTCTAGTCTGTATAAATCCAGCGTTTTCAAGCCTATCCATCAGATCTAGTGGGATCAGAAAGGAGAGTAATCGTGTTTACCATTGCGCCCGAGCTGAATGAAAACTTCCGTGATTGTCAGGCTTGACACCACTTTCAATGTTAATCTAAATGTTTCTTCAACTTTTTGAGAAAGAAGTAAGCTGAGCCTTTATTGACGTAAGCACAATGGCTGCCTTTGCCACTTCAACTTTGAAGAATTCGTGACTTGCGTAATCTGACTCAGGGTATTGTCCAGAACATCCACCGGAAAAGAATCAAGCTACAGAACACGTCAGGATTTTTTTTTCTTTTTTTGCTTTCAAATTGAAATTTCAACATCAAGTAAGAATTTTTGTAGCTTGGAGGACATCTCGACCTTCCTTTAAGTCCTGGGCAAGGCGGTCCTTTCGGATGACGTAAGATAGGCTCGATGGGAAAAGATGAGGAAAGAAGTAGAGAAAAAGTTTGGAGTAAGAGAAAGCTGTAGTATGTTTTAGGCGAAAAAAGGAAGTTTCCTGAAAAGAAATGTTTGCTGTAGACGTTACCACTTATAAAATTGCTTCAGCTCTAAAGCTGGAAATGAAACGAGATTTACCAGACGTCCTGCGAACGCGTAGGTTGTCATCTGCAAAGAAACCTAGAATGAACACCTACATAAGGGAAAGAAAAGGGATGATTCTACTTAATCCAAATGCCTAGCGGAATTACTAAGGAACTTCAAGAAATTTCATTCAGTTCCCTATCCCACAATAATTCTATTCTATACGGAGCAATAATAGTGACTAGATCTACGTAAGACTGTAGCAGTCTATGGAATTAGACTGGTCTTACCAACATCCTGTTTAATGGCGGCTGCCAAGTTCTTTTTTCGGGATGAGCTGTGTTTCAGTGATGTCGATGGTATCTGTGGCCATCCTTGGACTGAAATAGGTTGGACGCAGGATGATATACAGTATCGTAATGCTCCCCAGTGGAGCGCGGTGAAGTGGAATCGTATGATATGTGATTCAGTATATTACATGCAGTCATTTTTATGTCTTCTTAAACTGACGCATGCAACGCTCATAGTCTGGAAATTGCTCACATTCGCTCTTCGTAACTTGCTGACCTTAACTCATGTCATACCTGTAATAGCAAATACAGCCGAATAGAAGGAAAGGTCATGGTCACACAAACACACAAACACACACACACACAC
>JAWQUT010000068.1:126434-148482 GCA_033807755.1 Ellobium chinense | reverse complement strand
TTATTGACGTAAGCACAATGGCTGCCATTGCCACTTCAACTTTGAAGAATTCGTGACTTGCGTAATCTGACTCAGGGTATTGTCCAGAACATCCACCGGAAAAGAATCAAGCTACAGAACACGTCAGGATTTTTTTTTCTTTTTTTTTTTTTGCTTTCAAATTGAAATTTCAACATCAAGTAAGAATTTTTGTAGCGTGGAGGACAGCTCGACCTTCCTTTAAGTCCTGGGTAAGGCGGTCCTTTCGGATGACGTAAGATAGGCTTGATGGGAAAAGATGAGGAAAGAAGCAGAGAAAATGTTTGGAGTAAGAGAAAGCTATAGTATGTTTTAGGCGAAGAAAGGAAGTTTCCTGAAAAGAAATGCTTGCTGTAGACGTTACCACTTATAAAATTGCTTCAGCTGTATAGCTGGAAATAAGACGAGATTTACCAGATGTCCTGCGAACGCGTAGGTTGTCATCTGCAAAGAAACCTAGAATGAACACCTACATAATGGAAAGAGAAGGGAAGATTATACTTTTTCCAAATTATCCCACAATAATTCTATATTATGCGGAGCAATACAAGGTTTAATGAGTAGATCTACGTAAGACTGTGGCAGTCTATGGAATTAGACTGGTCTTACCAACATCCTGTTTAATGGCGGCTGTCAAGTTCTTTTTTCGGGATGAGCTGTGTAAAGTTTCAGTGATATCGATGGTATCTGTGGCCATCCTTGGACTGAAATAGGTTGGACGCAGGGTGATATATCGTATTGCTCTCCAATGGAGCGCGATATAGTGGAATCGTATGATAAGTGATTCAGTGTATTACGTGCAGTCATTTTTATGTCTTCTTAAACTGACGCATGCAACTCTCATAGTCTGGAAATTGCTCATATTCGCTCTTCGTAACTTGCTGACCTTAACTCATGTCATACCTGTAATAGCAAATACAGCCGAAAAGAAGGAAAGGTCATGGTCACACAAACACACAAACACAAACACACACACATACACACACACACACACACACACACACACACACACACACACATACTCACACAGACACATGCATACATACATACACACATGGAGGGTAAAAGAAACAGAGAAAGAAAGCGAGAAAGAAACAGGGAGATAAGAAATAATCACATGCCTATCAAGCTGTGTGGCAATGTTCTTTCCAACTGCCAGAGCGGTTAAGTGCGTTTGATCTGGGCATGAGTCATGTCTGACGAAAAATGACGGCACGATTGTAACATCTTGACAAGCAAGGCATCTGCCCATGGTTGTTTTTCTTCGTAAACTTTTTTGGCAGGTATACGGCATACACCTCAGGGTCTACACCTCAGGGTCTATAACCCCAACAGGCGCACAGTGTATACCTCATGGTCTAGACCCTGTTCGAAGAACTCTGTCAATGGAACAAGACACACGTACTCATACCTTGAACTTCATGCACTGTCGAGTTAAGCCTTCGGTTTTACAGCAAATTTATTTTTCTCAAACCCAGACCACGTTATAATGGTATATGGGTGAACAACAGAATATATACATTGGCAACGGACAGCATTCTATAGAGATAAAATTCTACGAAAAGAAGTCACATACATAACAACTAAACAATGAACACACTCAGTGTTACTTTCATTCAGTTAGTTACTTTCTTCCTTCCCATATCATGAAACACTGGGACCAACACACTGCATACATCCACTGTAATTTGTAGAATAAATCCTGTAAAAATATTATATCAAAGAGTGTCATATACTGTCGTTTCTTTCAGCTCTGTTTTCGTACATGATTGTATTTACAGGTTTGAGTGTACATGTTACTTTCTTTCTCCATAGGCTCCGTGTTGTGCTTAGAATTCAGTGCACGGAGTATGTGACCAGTCATATGAGTGTTATCCTCATGCAAGCCATAGAACTTCATGACCTGCTGCAGAGACATTCCATGACCTCTCTACTGTATTTTGTGTGCGTCATGAATTACGTACAGATTTCTGTGGATTGAAACCTGAATAAGCAGGTGCATCTTCTAGATCTAGATACTCATATCAATAGAATTCAAGATATTTCTTAGCATCAGGCATTTATCATCACTCTCTACAAGGAAAGATGTTCGTAAAAAAGAGCGTTCATTTTGAAGTTGGGATCTTTTGTGGACCTTAATGACAGAGATGATGTGTGCACTTTAATGGCATTTTCTGATGTTACGATCAGAGTGTATGTTACAGATCAGTTGTGAAATTCACATCTGATTCTTGTTGAATATGACCGTAACACAAAGAACTGCCGTATGCACGAGCAAACCTGTCCACAAGAGATCCAAACTTAAGAATCAGAGCTCTCGCTCTCTTCATGAATTCCTGACGTCTTCAGCAAACGAGAGTTTTGTGAAAGAGTGACGTTCCTGGGAGAGTCTGAGTTCAATTACATAAACTGAATGGGACTGAAATTAGAGAAACAGTTACGACTATGGTGTAAATGGAGTAACACAACAGCGCTGTGCTGTGGCAGAACATGTTGAGAAAGTAAGATATTTTACATCCCTAAACACAAGTTCGAATTCAAAACATTTGTAACATGTACAGATAAAATCAGATAATTATGGTCAGAGGTTTAATGTGAGCAACATATAATTGAATGATTTTTATAGGCAAGATAACTAGCCTAGACCAATGCCGTAAATGATCGACGAAATTCGCATATTGTATGGTAGAAACGCTTTGGATTGATATAAGTAATACTCAAAGTGCACATGTCTACAGTTTCTTCTGAGTTTTTTGTTTTTAGGAATCGGAAACTGATGCCTCGTTGTCACGAAGTCGTGACTCTCCGCTTTAGAATGATTGACATAATCGCAAATGAATCTAGCATGATTTACAGAGTACATGATATCACTTTGACAAGATACCTCAGTCAACTTACTTAGAGAACTCTACCGATTCTAATCCCTGACACAGCTTACCTATAAAAACTATAGTAACTGACTCTACTGACACCTCAACAAAATAAGAATCACTAGTCATGGTAAGAACAATTTCAATCTTGAGGTAACGTTCACAGTGACGTAAATTAATCTGACACGTGACACATTTGCACAATTGCTTCCTTTCTTTTCAGACTTTGAACAAACACATCCTGGCATTTCCTTTTGTTTTTCGTCACAACAGCTTACCATTAACAATTTTACGATGCATCTGTTGCCCTTTTGTTGGCGTTGTATCTTGAACAATGCATATGAATAATAAATATGGAGGTGACGGAAGTGCTTACGAGAGTCAGGGCGCATTGTTCCGGAGAGGGCTGACGAAGATGTGAGATACGGATTGAATGAAAAGAAAAGGTACCTCTGGTGTAGATCTCTTAGAGAGCTCAAAGATAGGCCTGGTCCTCTAGAGGCCATTATTCTAATTGTAAGCTTTGAGAAAAGGCCTAGTATGGGGGAGGACACCGGTAGACTGGACTTTGATATAGATCTTAGTGACTGTAGGTTGAACTTAAAAATCCTTAAGGATGACATTCGTGAACATACTGGTTCTGGCCTGGGTGGATTTTTCATGTAAGCTTTGACAGTACCGTGATGTTAATGGCATACATTATTCTGGAAACAGATTTTCGATGTATAATAAAGTATTAGGATATATTTGTCAACGGCTGCTTACAATAGCAACAACAACGAATAAAAATTATCAAGGCAGGAGATGGGGGAGAGGGAGGGGAGGCGTCGATAAGAACTATTACACTCTGGATACGACGTTTGAGGTTCAGTGTACTGACATGGGAATTCTCTCTGAGCTGTTTCATTGCAAGCAAAGATCACAGGGGTTTGATTTTAAAAAAGAACAAGTACGCTTAGGTCAAATTGAAGCTCAATTGTTTTGGTCACTTGATTCAATTCTAGAAGATGCCCCTTCCGTTTACAATAAAAAAAATGCATTTAAAGGTTCATACCTTCATGATCACACTTCCTTGTATGCAGGTTATGACCTCAATTTAACAGACAAAAGCCCAGGTGCCTGCAACTTGAAATAGGAGCCACCAAGGGCATATAACTCCCGCGTGTCGTACACGGCCCAAGGGAAGATAACTCTTGCACCTCTTCCGGTTTCTAACAAGAGGGTGGCAGAGCTCATTCATCCTGAGTCAAGAGTGAGAAGTGATTTATCTACTGAAAGTGCATCTCGTTGTTGTTTTTTTTAACTGTCAGCTGCACGGTGCTCCAATCAAAATGTTGTTCTCTCTCGAGAAGTGCAAAGTAATTCACCGTGCGTCTGCAGTAGCTTGCTGATAATTGCCTCCAAGGTGCCGTGCCGTATGCGACCTGCTATTGAATGTGCTTGAACTTTTATAATTGTAGGTATATCTATTTATTTTGTATTCACATTAGTGTTTATCGTATGTGTGTATGTTAGGGAAGAAGACGAAGACCAGCCTCTCCTTCGTTTATATATANATATATATTTTCTCTCTATTCTTCCACTAGGTATTCTTCCATTTCAAGATTTCGCTTCCTTGATATTTCTGTTTCTTTTTTTTTTCTTCCGTTTTGTTACTATTACCGTGGGCGTGGTACAAACCGGAAACTGGGCTTTAAACAGAAGTGGAAAGCGAGCTGATAGAAGCAGACACTCGCGCAAATTTGGGATGGGGATACTTAACAATGAGACACATGCAGAGACCGTCGAAAAGAAAAGATGTATAGTGATTCGAGAGAAATTATTCATTTTCTGTCTTGCAAGCACTTCCCGTCTCTCCATAAAAATACCTTGCCTGTGTATGAGAAAATGCTTATGTCTGCATGGTCTTGGATCTTGGGTTAATAAACCATATCATTGCATAAGGAAAACTGTATTATACTGTTTTTCTCTACTGGAACTGCTTATGTAACCAAGGACATCCTTTAACACCATGCCCGTTTTCTGTTTGACCCACTTTCTGTGCCAATTTCTCGGAATCATTGGATGGTATTTTATTCTGCTTACTCCTACTTAACAGGTTTAACAAGTTTATTAAACTGAAACTCCGACCACATTAACACTTTCACTGTCATTATGAAGACTCTATCGGCATATTATAAGCTTTGATCTTAAGCTGATGTATTAGAATTTCATGATCATCTTCCTCCACCATTGATACGTTGAAAGAACTAACATTGAACTTGAAAGAGAGGAGGAGAAGGCATGAAAAAAAAATCATTGCTACCTACATAGAATGTCAGTAATGGGCAGATATAAGGAGGAGGGAAGAAGATGCAAGCTTGCAGAAAGCTCAGAACAATACACAATCAGACAAATCGGACAATCAACAAGGAGACTTTTCACTAGATTTTGAATCGGAGAAAGGGGCACATGAGCCAACCCAGATTGCAATGATACTGTTCCCAACAACAAGTAAACACGCAAAAAACGCCACCACTGCAAATTCTACAATTACAAATGTCCACCACCACTACTACACCTGTCCTCTTCTCCTTCACTTATACCTTACGTGACTCGCATTTCTGTGTATAAAAATGACACTCATCAACACAGCAAACAAGACCAGGAGCCGTTAACACAGCAAACACGGACGGCTAAGATTCCGCACTGGAACAATCAGCAATGGAGAGATCTTTTGTATATTTCATGGCACTCGGTGCTTGATATTTCCAAAGTACCCAGATCCACGTGCGCTATAGCATTCCCAGCACGTGCAGCACATGCACGGCTCGGAGCGGATAGATAAAAGTAGTAACCAACGCTAAGATTAAAGACCCGGATGGCCAAATCTTCTAGACAAGCCACAGCCTTGGCTTTTGTTTGGGCATGACCGTGGGAGCAACAGAGTTAGGAGGCATGTTATATCGCGTCCAACACCTGCAGCTTGTTGTAAAAACTAAGGGTTATGTTAAAGGTGATCTAGAAAGATCGAACACCTCTTGTACATATACAAACAACTGGGAAAGAGTAACAGAATACGGTATCGATACTTTATCTGAAACGGTTGGAAGAAATTAGGGGCGTTTGTGTGATTACCAAGGGTTACTGATTCCTGAATTGCGTGTCTCCTGTGTTTAGACTGCGTCATAAGTCACGCACTTTATCTGCGGGGGTGGAACACTGGCATTGGTACAGATGGTTGCGTTTGTGGGTTACAGTCTTGAACTTCCTGTACAATGCTGGTTACAAAGAAAAAGACCCATCTGCAATGAGATAAAGTGGTGTAAACAGAAGCTTAGCGGTACGACTGTGGCATTTGAATGAATAGGTAACGATGGGCAGATTCGTCTGTAATGCGGCCTATCTCTTCCAGCTCTAAATCGATTTGCCCTGATGACCTAATCTTTCCCTCTCGTTCACTTTCTTTCTCCCCCTCTCCCTCGCTGTATCTTTCTTTCTTTCTTTCTTTCTTTCTTTCTTTCTTTCTTTCTTTCTTTCTTTCTTTCTTTCTAATGTTCTTGTTTCATCTTCATTCTCTGGTTCTGTTATATCATATACATCTCACAGGCTGCATCTTTGACGTTATTCCATGTTGTCCCGCTGTTTCACCCTTACACTCAGTCTTGCATCGTCATATTCATAGGTATAGAGCCGTCTGATTTCACTGGGTATTTCAGAAGGTAAAAAAAGGTTTGCTGACATGGCGTGGTTCATACATTAGATTTCGGTTAATGTAAATGAAGTCTCATGACTTAGGCGAAATGGTTTGGCACTATCTTTTAGCCGATAACTTCGTGACTTGCTTTGTCTTTGACATTTCATTGTCGTATTGGGTTGTCGTAAACACAAATTGTAGATTCCAGGTTGCAAATTGTCTAACTCTGAGACAGCAGTAGTAAAAGAGATTGAAACAGAGCACTTAAGAACAGAAGAGGAGAGTAAGTAGGTGCCGACGCAGAGGTCGCAGGTTCGATTCCTGCCACATCATTTTCTTTCCTTCTACCATTTCCTCTCTGCATAGTTTGTCCTGAGCACTTTCCCCTTTATCCTACTTTGTGTGAACATCGTTTTGTGTCCGTTTACTGCCCACTTCTCTGTTTCTGAGACAGGCGATCTGTCTATGACTGTAGTGTGATCAGACAAAGCGCATGAGAATATGTGCAGTTTGATGCAGATGTGAACATCATTTATAAGTACCTTCTTATATCTGTTGCAAATGAAAGTGTACGCAACAGCACCAACATAGCCTCTTCCAGCATCTAGCCCAGGGGCGTTTCCTGACGTGCAAGCTGCGCTAATTGGGTCACCTTGTCTGAACCCACCAATCACATCTGTCAGCTCCCATTATGAGAAGTGATAAGACGGAGGCCCTGAACTTGACCTCATATCAGGAATCACAAAGGAAACCCCTGGGCTTTTTGCCCTCAGTGGACATGAGGGGTGTGAGACACTCTACACTACACGTGCGCACATGCACCTTTTCGATACACCTGAAGGGAATTCGCAGGAATTCTGTATCTCTTTCGATATTAGCGACGTTCTTTGTTTATATTCACTTGGTGGCAAGAGGAAAAAGACGTTACGCGTAAATTTAGGTGAAAGATTTATGGTGTCTGTATCTTTGTTTAGCACAGGTAGATGCTTAAAGAGGTTTGAAGGACTTGGCTCAGAGCAGAATGACATTCTCACTACTAAATACAATAAAAGACTGAGGCCTGTCTAATATTACCTCATCATCTTCCTTTTCTTTCTCTTCTTCCTCCTCCTCTTGTTATCGTTACATTTCGTCTCACTTCCTCTGGGAATCTCAGCCCAGCATTTCGATGTTTAGATTCACCTCTAGGGATGACAGCCTTCCAGCATTGACATTTCTGAAAGATCTTAAATCTCAGAAACGATTTCATGCTGCGTTCAAATAATTATAATACCTGATAAACACATGACTTTAACCAGAGCAAAGGCATTTTTGCCCTTAACATCTGATCGAGAATATTTTGAGCGTTGTCAAGATAAAGAGAAAACCTAATAGCAACTATTACTTGAAGAAAGATTTTTACTTCACAGAATATGCCATAACATTTGATTTCAGGTTCAATTTTCTGAGATGATTAATGTAGAATTTTTTTCTGGACACACCACTTCTGCATTTTCGACCTAGAGAAAACAGAGCAAGTTGTCGCAAATCACTTTTTAAAGCTTTTTTCTATCTTTACAGTGTACAGTTTATTTCTCTGCCATCTGTGCACCAAAACACGTCTGGCCTTTGGACATTAAGGGCAAGTTTTTACGACTACAAGCATATCCCCAAAAAGTTCCTAAATTAAACACAAATTTCACCTTCTTGAAGTTTATCTCCCAAGGATTATATTTTTGACGTATGGACGTCGAAAATAGATGGGCCATTGCTCTAGTTCGCGTATCCTTCATCTTTCATCGCTACCTGCTTTGTTTACTCTGCGATTTAGATAGTAAAGCCAAAATGTTCACGGGATTTGTGCGCCTGGATTAGGCGGAGCATCAGTGTAAATTAAATAATCTCCGGCTGTTAAGCTGGGCTTAAGGAAGCAGAACGAGAGAAAAAGAGAGAGAAAAAGGAAGGAGGGGAAGGAGAAAGAGAGGGAAAGAGATTATTATATGAGGAGGTAGGGGAAGGACAAGAACTTATATGAATAAGGACATAAAGACATGACTTTGAGATTCCACTGTCAACAAATTTTGCATTATATTTATACAGAATGGTAAGAAAAAAATGTTACAATGTCTGGGTAAGTTATACCGAAATCTGCATTTCGTAACTCCGAAAGCGAAAATGAAACAAACAGCATGCGGTGCCAAGTTATAAATTTCGAATCTCTGAAACCCAGATACATTCGAGTATCAAACAGATCTATCCATAATCCTGGAATGCGCTCTTACAGCAGTCTTTCATGACCAAAGCAAGGAACATAAACTTCCGTTGTGTGACCATGGCATGACCTTACTACTGACTGATAGCACTGTCTGAAGACATTCTCAAGAACATTGCAATATATGGCAGATAGCACACTCTAGGAAAATATGTCTTACTAGGATTGCACAAAAGATATTTAAGGCCTGACAAACAAACCGTATGCTCAGTTTTTGTTTTTCGCTCACTTGCAATTAACAGGAATCAGAGTGTACAATATTACAACCACGTCTTTCAAAATTATTTATCACTGTTTGTGGACGTGTGTCAGGAGACTGTTGTAGTAGCATAATCCCAATGGCCGCCTCATAGTTTTCTCGGGGATATTGGTGCTTGACAAAGAGCCAAAGTGCTGCAGATCCATGGAATGGGACAAGGGTGAAATCTGGCTTTTGGGGTCATGGGCTGGGGGTTATGGGGTCGAGAAAGGGGAACATTTGGGGCTGAGTGGGAGCAATGGATCGGTTCAAACTCAGTTACCCTAGCACCACTGGAACAGCAGCGCAGCCCGGCCTGTTTGTCTCTCTCTTCAGCAAAGTATTTATCAACTCTCCTTAGGTGCACTTAGTCTTGGAAAATGGTGATTAACTACAAACCGACTGGTCGCACTTGGTACTTAATTGCAATATTTTATGGAAAACACTAAACTCTTTATAATATAGAAAACAAACACCTCTAGTAAGAGAGAGGAGTTCACATTATACAGGTATAACGATCGTTAAGGGAGGTAAACGTTACACCGTTTTGTATTCCTGTCTTTAACATGGGTCCAGGCTAAGTACGTATGTAAAGATTCTGAAAGCATAAAGAGGTATGTGTAGTGTATCCTCTTGATCACGTGCCTAAGGTAATAGAGATATCACAACATTACTAATGCAGCGTTTTGCATATGGCGTGCAACTTTTCATGTCAAATCCAAAGGGAGTTGCAGTAGAGTTGCATAACAATGTATGTTCAATGCAAATGATTATTAAAACAACAGGATTTCAGATTAGTTTGCTTTGTACATGCCTTGGTGTGCAATTCTGACGCAACTCTCTTTGGGTGTGACATGGAAAATTGCACGCCAAAGGGCAAAGTGGTGCATTAGTTATAATGAAGAATTACCAGAGTCACGTAACCGAAGCGGCCCAGGGCTGAAAATACTGCAAGGACTTCAAACGATTTGCCGCTTTAAGCTAATTGATTTTTTTTTTTTTGCTATGTTCGTTCACAGGAAGTTCTGCCTTAACAGAGTCTTCTTAAATTCACAACATTCAGTGAGCTTATTTAAAAAATGCTGTTTAGAATGCAGGTCTTCATTTTCGTTTTCGAGTACAAACCGATACATCGAGAGATGTAAACAAACTAACTGGTTTCCCTAGCAACAAGTGTTTCGCACTGAAGGCTATAATTACACAGAATTCTATACCCCATTCTTGAGAATGAGTTTACAAAGCCAGGAAAGAATCCTCAATGGAACTATTCTTCTGTAAGATGTATACGCTTAAATCTGGGGCTCGTTCTACATAATCCAGAATGGGCCTTTGTTATTATTTGTTTTTTTCGCTTTTCAAACAGCGCTCTGTACTGCATTTGACTCTGAGTAGATGTATTCCCCATTTTGTCTTTCTCTTTTTGGCAACCAAATTTGTGGGACCTTAATAGAGCCATGATCACTAGATATAGTTCTTCAGCCTGCATACACCTCCTTTCATTGTGGATCCCTTCAGTAACCAATCTCTTCCTTTTCCTGGCACATTGTATACATGGAGTGACTACTGTTTATAACAGTACAGCAGATTCTCATGAATTTGACTTTTTAACATGGAACTTGGTAACAGGGTATAATTTGGAGTTTTCGAGATGTTTAGACTCGTAAAATATGCCATTTGTAGGAAAATGAACTTAAGAGCAGAACATGATAAAGAAGATATGATTTTTTAATTTTTTTAAATGAGGGTCGGACGTTGATTCAACCATAAATTCGAACAAAACTCTACCACTGACTTTTTATGACGACACAAAGACCTACAGTAGTTTGTATGCGGAAGAAAAGTTGAGGCGTCCGCGCGAAGCTGTAAATACAGATCTTTTCTCCTTCAGTTGAAATCTATTTTAGAGCGTTACAGCAGAGTAGGCATGCAAGTCTGGCATTTTATGGGGTGACAATAATATTGCACATTATAGACTTGAATCTGATGTGAATTTCATAACGTGCAATATCGTCACGCTCATAAGATAATTGCCTAAGTCATCTTTTTGGCTGAAGAAGCTGTTACCATTCGTGCAGGGATCTCAGTCAATGGCATCATTGAGTTATGTGTGATATTTACTAACTGCATTTTAAACTGCTTGACTGCTGAATAACACGTTTGCTAATACACTGGTTGTGACGTTCAGTAATCGACACAAACAGGTTTTTCTTCTTTGCTCAAAATGGCAGCAAATGACTTGGGCAATATTCTTATGAGTGTGACGATATGACCGTGACGCCAAAAAATACCATATGCACATGCCTACCTCTATCATAATATAGTTCATAAGAGATCCGAACGTGTAAATAAAAGCTCTCTATTTCAACGTGATCCACACCAGATTTCATGCTCTTGTCTCAGAGAGCACCAAAGCAAGAATCTTCTCATTCTTCTCATTTCCTTTTCCGCTGATTGCGTCTCCACTCTGGAGCTCTCAGGGTATTTGTCAACAAACAAGGTTTCAATTATATCTCTGTCAACATACTAGTCTTATCTCGGGATATGAATGAAGAAGTTTTCGTTGAGTTGTCTTCCTTGATCATCTCCTTGTGGGCGGCCCAGACAATCAGGTGAGAGGGAGACTTCTACTCAGGTCTAGACTACCTCCGCCGGCTTCATGCCAAAAGGTCCAGAATAAATCTGGTAGCGAATCGTAGGCTTCATGGGTGAAGTTAATCCAAGTTTAACAAATTTATTGGAAATCCTAAGTGCAAGTGAGTATATTTAAGCAATGGACATGATCCATGAGGGAACAATAATCAATATATTAATCAGAAGTAGTGTCCAAAGATGTTTTTTCTTCCCAACGTATATGATTATGTCTAAGAGGGGATGTTTAACTCTTTGTACGTTTAAAGAGGTGGGGAAAGGGGAGGAAGGAAAACGAGAAACACACATAGCCACATGCAAAATATACACAAACACATGCTGCAGATCCACACCCAGGAACATACATAGAAAATATGAATATTCGTAACAGCAGAAAAACATTATTAGTCGAAAAGAACACAGTCCATGTTTTGTGAAACCGTTTTTCTAAGTTAGATACCTTCTTACATTTTGATTTTGTATCATGTGGTATTTTTTCGAATCTGATTAGCTAAGAATGTAAAGGAGTTCCTGTGGTTTCCCTCTTAATGTTCTAGCACTCTCTAACTTTGTTGAGTCCGGCAGATACACCAGAAGTTGCGAACAAATCAGTAATATTCTGGCACCATCTTGTTGCCTTCTCTTGCTGGCATCGGCAATCTCCTTGCTGTCTCTCTTTCTATATCATTAGGTCCGCTCATCTTCTCAACGTGTCTGTTACCCAAACCACACAAAACACACACATGCACACACACACACACACACACACACACACACACACACACACACACACACACACACACACACACACAAATAAACAAACGCACATCATCACTACCATCACCACCGTTTCATCATCTCTTCTGTTACTCTTAGTATCATCAGTCTACTTCACCATCTTGACCCTGAAGCATATCGTCGTCAGTGTTGTTTCTATTAATACTCTTCACTATAGTATAGTAGTAGTACTTCTCTTGGACATACCTGTTACTTCTCGTTTTCTGGCAGCTGCACCGTTGTATAGTCCTAGAACACTTCATGTTTCTCTCTCCCTGTCTCTCTCTATTCTTTCTTTCATTCTTTCTTTCTTTCTTTCTTTTTTTCTTTCTTTCTCTCTCTCTTTCTTTTTCTCCCTTGATGTTCCTGTATTTAGTTCCCTCTCGTGGTGCATTTTTGGAAAGGACTTGTTTACTGTTTATCTCCCAAGTTATGACAGCTGTCATGCAGTCAAGGTAATCACTCTTTTCTCTTCATATATATATATAGAACAAACTATTTAGGTCACCGCAACTTCTCTGCATCTGGGCTGGTTCTGGAAGTCTACATCACAACTTACCCAGACCTAACTGAACCAAATCTGAGCTGGCTCTTGGTACCACGACGTCGACGTTCAGAGCTGTCCCTAGGAGTGGGCCGATACCTGACATTTAAAGTATCGCGATACTCTGCCTTTAAGCTTTATTTATTCCTTCCCTCCCTCCCACCTTTTCTTTTCAAAACCTTTAATTATAGAAACTAATGATTCTAGTTCGATTCTGATACTTAGTACACGGTAGGTATGTCGATACCTTTCGATACGTTCAGTACCTTTTGATATTTCCAGGCTTTGTAGTGAGGAGACGGACAGCTATTATGGTATTGAGAATCCTGTCAAAATTTTTGATACCATTTTGCGAAAGGCGCCCATGATCGAAGCTAATTTTGCTAGCTTTGATATAGTTTTGATACCAGATTGCTTTAGGTTTACCGAGGATCATATTGGAATCAAAGATACTTTCGGATTTTTTAAAAAAAACTGAATTGCGACATTGCAGGAAGTTATGGGAAAAAAACACAAATTATTTTTAGGCCAGACAAACTGTCCCTCTTATACCGGAAGAATCGAGCCTCGAAATTGTGTGTTCGAATCAAAATCGAACTTTCAGAAAACGAAAGTATCGATACTTGAAATCGATCTACCCACCACTAGCTGCCAGTCCTCTAAAGCAGCTCTCGGGTCTCCCGTCTCATCCAGGTATTACTGGTACCCGTGTTGCTTTCAATTACCTTTGTGTGAGATGAGCTTAATGAAAAACAAAGGGCAGCCGCGTACCTAGCTACAGGAGTGTTTGCTGCTTAATGGGAATTGCGTCCTTGTTGCGTTAGAGAGGGGAAACATCAGAATCTAAAAAGTAGAATAATGTTCAGTGTACGTGCGTGTGCTTTTTTTCCCCTCCATACGCAATTCTTCACATCTCTTTGGTGAAAAAACTATCTTATGTATACACAACTGTCGTTTTACGGGAAAAGGCGGTATGACCAACATTACAACAAAAAGAAAAAAATAAACGCGTAGGGCCCCACTTTTTCACCTAATGAATGGCACATACACCTGGCTGTCTCATAAATTAGAGAATTTACAAGAGACCATCCCAGATAGAAAGATAGCTGTGCTGTACACAAAGGTACCAAAAAATACATTTGATTTGGTTTGATGTATACGGTATTTTTTTCATAGCAGACAAGGACATGTGCAAGAACGGACTGTGTATACCACTATAGAGAGGAAGAAATAGGTTAAGAGCGGTATCATGTCAACTATCAGCGGATGGCCTTGATGGTAATGTAATCATATATATAATGTATTTTTATGTTTTGGCACATTAGCAGGGGAAGCAAGGTTTAGCTCATTATTTGGAGAAAGGAGGGCGGTTACCTTTCTCGCTGCAGACGTTTCTGAATGAGAACAGATGAGCGAGTGGGGACAAAAATAATGCTAGTAAGGAATGGAAGAATACGTATTTGTTTATCCGCCTGAGACATAATATTGAAAAACATAGGTTATGGATCATTATAAGACATAAATATTAGAATATACACAATAACTACGGGTCTGTAATGATTTCTAATCAAAATCATTCAGAGGTTGCGCATTAAGATTACATTAGCTCTGCATGTTTAACACTATTAAGGATGCATTCAGCGCCGATGCACCTGTGTAATTTTTACAACCGTAAGAGATCCCGTCGGTAATGCGCATGCTCTCTATTATAAGATTAGTAGTAGGAGGGATAGGAGAAGAGTAGCAATGAGAAGAGTGACAAAAACTTTATATCAGACTCTTCATATAAACATATAACAATTACGCATAACAATGCAAAGAGGAAACATAATGGAGTATAAACCTTGTTAAAGATGCAATGAATATAAGATATGATATAAGAATGTGTGAAGCACTGCTTGGATTCATTCACACAGTCTTTCCGCTGTTTTATGGTCTTGCTAGCCCGAGCTAATGGCTCAATTCAAATTACGCTCCCATCTGGGCAGTTTACATTACTCGTGCTATTTTTAAACTAGGCTCCCCTTCATCTTGGTAACGGGCGTTGGCTTTCATCATCTATAAACACTAGCCCTTGTAATTGTTTTTCCCCTACCATGTACCTCTAACCATAGCCTATCTCGCTTGCCTCGCTCCAGCCACTATCAAAATATAGACAAAGAGCCAAGCAAGCAATCAAAGACAGAAATGCAGAATTGCAAAACGTCTTTTTCATCATACTATTATTTTGGGTCATGTTAAACATAGTTACCAACTTTATAATTATGAGCTACTTTAGATCTACTCATCATTAGCCGCCTTGGGAGTTGCTTATGTGGTACTGAAATTTTGGGGCATATAGTCACATAGTGAGTAGAACATGAAGACGAAATCGTGATCACATTATGAGGTAATTTCATAATTTAAAATATTTATGGTATTCAGACACATGTGTTGGAGGTTAAAATGCAGCTGTGTGTTGTTTTTTTGCTTTTTACACCAAGACAAAAAAAAATCGCTAAACTTTTTGCCTGTGTATATTATCTGTGACACCAGCCACTCTTAAAGAATGTTAAATTTGAGGAATTTGGTGTCAAAAGTGCCAAGCTGGCAATGCTGCCCCCAGCTATAATGTAATCAGCCACATCGGACTCAATGTAGATATATCAAACCCTGCAGACAGAGCTGATTTACATTTTGTCCTTTGTCCTTTCGCATTCTTAAAGTTATGTTGGTATTTCCCTGCGAAACGAGTTTGTCATCCTATACAAAGTGAGAAGTTACTGGTTTTCTCATTCTTCCTATTTCCAACATTTTTTTTTTAAACATCCCATCCTTTTTTTTTGTCTGCATTTCCACACGTCTTCGTTTTCCCCACTCCACCTCCCTTCCTTCCTTCCTTCCTTCCTTCCTCTCTCTCTCTCTCTCTCTCTCTCTCTCTCTCTGTGTCTCTGGCTCTCTCTGGCTCTCTCTGTCTCTCTCTCTTCCCCCATTAGAGTTATCACCATCATCTTCCATCACCACCATCACGTAAACAATCCTCTTTTAACACAAATCCTACCGAATATGCAAAAGCGCCAGGAGAGCAGCTCATGTTTTCCACATTGCAAGGTACCACAGGCTCCCCGAGAGAAATACCGCCGTTCTAGACTGGTATGCACTTCCGTCATCGAACCGCCTTGGTACTTCAAGTGCAATGAACACTAATGAGAACTCGGATGTGGGAAACTCCATGCCAGCTTGGGTTCATTTCAGACAGGGAAAATAATAGGACGTTCCTCCCAGCATTGTGGCCATCAATAATGGAAAGTTATTAGAGAGGTTTTTGTTTTTAAGTTCGTATGGTTTACTATCCGGTAGGGCTGGGATAGGCATGAGTACGTGTCATCCTCTGGTGTTATGATCATATTGCACCTTATGAACTAAGATCAGATGTAGATATACCCATAAAGTGCAGAAACTCCAAGCCAGAATGGGTTCATTTCAGACAGGGAAAGATGTTCCTGCCAAAGGCCCACTATAATCTGAAGTTATTAGATAAGTTTTGTTTTCAAGTTCCATGGCTTGCGAATCGATATGGCTGAGGTAGACATGCTCACATGGCATCCTTTGGTGTTGTGATCATATTGCTTGTTACGAACTAATATCAGATGTAGATATCTTCATAAAGTGCAGAATAACTATAACATCAGAAAGCGCCATTAATATGCACACGCCCACTGCCATCGGTCCGGGAAAGTTTCGGACTTACTATAAAAGCTCTCCCTTGTGTTATGTGCTTTTGCAAACTCTTTCAGTCATATTCATATCTTAGGCAAGGAACTTGAGTTGAAGTTATGGGACTGGGATTTGGTTCAAGATTTTAATACTCAAAGTCATAATACGTAGCATGACAATCAGAATAGTGGAGATGTCTTTATGGAGAGAAGTGTTGTATGGGATCGCTCCGTTTTATACATGGGCTATGCGTATATGTCGCTGCAAAAATAAAAAATCAATGTAAAGACTTCTTTAACAATGAGCTTATTTGGCCACTGGGGAGTGAGTCACATCAGTTTCGAGTTGATAGTGAGTAGTTGCTGTCTGTTGTTCACCTCAGCATTCTCCCCTCCCCTCTGCCCTCTTTGAACTACCATTACATTTGCTCCAGCTGTGTTTGGCATATTATACACTCATTCCACTCTCACCCATTCCTCGCACAAACCCACACATGAGCACATTTTTCAAACTCAACGCAATCGATGTACACGCGTTCTAATCACTGATGTGCCCTTACATCACACAAGCGCGCCTATCTAACACACCTGTTAACACGCTTCAGTGGTAGGTAGTCACACTCGGATAACACGACTATCGCATTTTGGGAAATAACGCGCAGTTTTTGTTCCCCTCATCCGCTTTTCTAATTACATAGTTTTATCGGCAACCATCTTGGCACACGCAGCACCCGTCGACAAAAGAATGATGTAAGTGACTAAAAACGCTGTCACAACTGACATTTTTCGCCCTGACTATGTGTAGATTTTAGCTCAACTTCCTGTTGGACCTGGGCAGAATACGGATCTAGAATCGGTACCTGCGAGTCTTAACTCGAGGTTCCAAGGAACCGGTTCTTTGTACAGGAATGGATTTTGCTCAGATTATTCGCTATTCAGCTGTACGCTAGACGAGCCTATTCATGTGGCGAGTGACAACCGGACTCGAAATTGTGATCTCTGTGCCATCGCAGGGTCGCTAGTCCGAGTTCCCAATTTCCACCTAAGGTAGAGAGTAAGGTCAGTGACAGACCAACAGCGTTGCTAGATAATTTTCACGGCTGGGGTCAAATTCACTGTCAAACTGGGCCAAATTGGTGCCAAATCAAAAACACAGGGGCCAGCCTCTAGGGCCAATTATAGATACAGTAAGTAATCAAGAATAAAAATGCCAACAGGGAGAGGGGTAGTAGGGACCACAAAACATTCAAACCTTCTGTTCCCCACCATCCTAATAGTTACCCTCCCTATCCCCCTCTCCTGCCTCAGACAAGGAATCGGAAGGGGGTTCGGATTTGTAAGTTCCACTTAGCTACGTATTCGGATTTGCAAGTACTTGAAACAGCAAATCTAACCTAGACCCACCTGCTGTGCTGAACAGAAGATTCTCCCACTTTTGACGCCGGAATCGTTCGATAATTCATTTTCTTTTCACACTCAGCCACATTCATGGTAGATTTCTCTATTATGTAGGTTAAACTTTCCAGCAAATTAACTGTTGAGAGGTACCAATGACTTCACCGTTTTGGGATGCTCAGAGAAAACGAGGTCTTCGCTTCATTTCTTCACATTAGACAAATATCCGAAAAGTATGTCGTTAGAGATCATTTGTGTGTAGTTTTAGAGCAACAGGGTGACAGGTAAGAAATCTTTTAATTGCGTTTAGTCCTGTGTTATGTGGCAGAACGAAAATTGTGTCAAGAGGCTTTGTAATTTATCTCTTTCGTACCTTTACCTGCAAACTTCACAGTGTGAGTACTGTATAATGAAGCAGAGCCTGTGCCTCTTTGTCAAACCTCAAGCACCAAATCGGATTGTACCTACCAGTAGATTAGCACCGTTCGGGTAACTTGGTCAGTACTCGAGTTCTGGTAAAAGGCGTCAGACACAGACCCAGCTGTATCCAGTCTTCACTATCTGTGACATTTTGCAAACAGCTTGGTCAAGATTGAGGCCAAGGACGGAACTCAGTGTACAGAGGCAATCCTAAACAATGCCAAGCCTCCATCTCGAAGGATCTTGTAGGCCTGAAGCTTATACTACGTATGGTTCCTGTCACTGGCTGGTACATTGCCAAGGTTTGTAGATCTCTCAGTGGTTGGTGGCCCATCCTTATATCATAGGGTCCATTGTTTAGACCTTGATTTTCATTACCCCTGATCTCTTGGTTTGTAAAGGCCTGCCCAGTATGGGAGTAAGCCGTGACTTTTGACTAGATGAGTTTGTGTATAAGGTTTAAGCCAAGTCCCCCGGCTCATTACTTGTCTTGTAAGACTCTCATAACAACTTAGAACTTGCGCATTAAAGATGGGATCTCTTATCGTCGTAAGAATTACATTAATTCTGCATGTTGAATGCTATTACGAGTACATACGACCCAACAATTACTTAATTATTTATCGTCGCAAAAAGAAAGATAGATGCTGAGTGGGGCAAATGCCTTTTCTTGGCGCAGATTCATTTTTTTTTTCTGTGAACTCACAGTGCAGCGACATGAGCTATGTTGACGTTGTTCTGAATAATTCCACAGAAATCTTCCTGCTTTATCTCTCACGCTTCTGATTAAACTGCGAGCAGCGTCACTAGATTGCTGTCTTCTTGTACCTTTTTCTGATAAAATGGATGGCAGCTTAGTTCAACAGATAGACACATGAAAATACTGCGATACCAGATCACTGACGTAGACTATGTACTGCTTGGCAGTATGCATCATGCCAAACTCGCCCGCTTACAATCAAAGTGTTTAAATCTTGCCTATACTAAGTAAAAATATTTGTGCGGAAGCATGTTTGCCACCCAAATATTTATCAACCATGACCACAAACAGTTCCGATGCGCTGATGAACAGCAGCTTCGGTCATCTGTCTATTCCGCCATGTTTGTGTAGCATAGACGCTGATGTGGTCAGTTTCGGTTTTTTTTTCTTTTTCTTTTACTGCCGGTCCATGCGCATGCGTAGATGCATGTGGAATATCCCGGAAGTGATGACTGACAAGTAATTAGATGCCAGCCTCAGAGCAGGTGATTTGTTTACACAGTGTGTCACTCACTAGGTAGGTGTGTGATTCATTACACACATTATACACACCCAGCGCCCAATATGAGTAGAGGCCATAATGTAATAATACAGACTACACCAGCCACGGTAGACGGTCGGTGTTTTCGCGGTGGAAAGGTAATTCGGTACAGCCACTGAAATCTTTATGATAACGCTAAGTATTGCAAGCAGCTGCCTGGACAGTTGTGTTATGATATCCCATCTTGAGTGAAGTACCACGAGAATATTAATGTTAATCTAAAATGTGATTATATGTGGAAGTTAAATTTAATACAGTCTACTCCACTTAATCCTAATCCTGATAATCGCAACTTTTCCTTGTTCTTAATATCTTTTTTCTGAATAACAAACTACAACATTTCAGTGCATTAAGTAATCAAAATCTCTTTGAATTCCAACTTTTTCTCTGCGCTGGGGAAGTTGTGATTAAGCGAAACTGTCTACAGTTTTTCGTTAATAAAACAATGACAAACTTCAGAGGTTGATAGCTTAATTTTATGAATTTATTTCCCACTCCCAAAGTGAAGACGATATTCAAGTTGAAAGCTATTATAAGACCATAAGCCAATATCCATCCTTTCACAATACAGTATTTCATGAACACAATAATAATACACAGCAAAGACGCCTACATGTTCCTCTTACATTCTCTTTCCTCTATCTACCAATTTCTCGTCTAGTCGACACCCAGACTTTCGAGAACTAACACACAAATCATTGACATTAATACTGTTATCAGTCACTCACTCACATTACACAGCAGGCACACTATATAAAGATTAACTTGCTGTGAAGTTAGAGTCTCTGTGATAGCATTGTATGCTGATGGTCCTAGGTTTCGACTCCCGGTAGAGAAAGGATATGTTCTGGATTTTGTTCTCCAACTTGAACTTTCACAGTGATTATGTAAAGTTCTTAGTGGTACACTTTCCCGATAAAATCATTTTGGACTCACATTCCTCCTTCTTACTGAATAGCATATATCCTACCACCTGTTATACATAAACAAATCAACTTCTTATATTTGCAGCGATTCCTTTTTGAGAATATCACTAGATATAAATACATTTCGGCTGCACTGATGCGACTGATTGAAGCTTTCAGCAGATATATTACAAGTTCACAACTGCAGTTCGCAATTCATCTTTTTGAAGATCATTCTAGCCGGCAGCTGAAACTTTTTTTGATATGCGAGGTGACGGCAAGGTATTCAGGTTGCCTGAAGGGCAATACAGGACTTGTCTAGATATAGTTTACATTGTCTGAAATAACCTTTCTATTATTGGATTCTAGTAATATGTTTTGTATACCGCATACCTTTCCTTAAGGAGTTGCAGATGATTAATTGCTCTGACCCTTTATGTAAACTTTTATGATGGAAGCAGCATGGACTTAAGAACCCGAGTCGTGTGGCTGGTCTGCGCATGTTGAATCTGACCTTTAAAATCTATAGAGTAATGATACGCATACCTACCATATTAAGCACCAAGATGGTCTCTTAGAGAAAGTGCATCTCAACCTTTCATGGAACTTTATTATGAGAGTATACACGAGTCGCAAACAACAGAGACAGCTTGGCCGTTCTATAGAGAATTGTATGTGATATTTCGGGCAGGTTCAAAGCCGTGAGATTGAATTTGGTAGCCCAGAGTGTTGTCTTATGGAGGGTTTATCCCGGTACTCCGGCATGCTGAGTTCAGCGGCCCAAGCTCGTATTAGATTTTGTACATTGTTTATAGAAGGTTGTTGAGAAAATCTTTCCTTTCCTTGTCATCGTGAGCACTCCGAGCGCTCCCAGCTGCCGGCCGTTTGTACTGGAGAGGCCACGTAAGGTCAATCTGGGCTAGAGGGAGAGAGTGTTTAAATTCTAGTCAAACATTTATTTTTCCAAGTCTCCCTGCTCTTAAGTCTTAAAAGAGTTGGCTGGAGCCGCGAGAAAGAAAAGGTTTACATGAACTTAGAGCCGTTTTTTTTTTTTATGTAGACAATTCATTAGGCTTACATGGAATGGTAGCTAGAGCCATGAGTGAGAGACGGATAAAAAGTGGGGGAATGAGAGTGAGATTTTTTTACAGTGATTTGGGAAACTTTGACCGCTGTAGCAAATAATTAAATGTAAAACAAGACGACAGAGCTAGAAAGAGAGAGAAGACAAAGAAAAAGAGTGTGTGTGTGTGTGTGTGTGTGTGTGTGTGTGTGTGTGTGTGTGTGTGTGTGTGTGTGTGTGTGTGTGTGTGTGTGTGTGTGTGTGTGT
>JAWQUT010000068.1:103408-115235 GCA_033807755.1 Ellobium chinense | reverse complement strand
GTGTGTGTGTGTGTGTGTGTGTGTGTGTGTGTGTGTGTGTGTGTGTGTGTGTGTGTGTGTGTGTGTGTGTGTGTGTGTGTGTGTGTGTGTGTGTGTGCGTGTCTGTGTCTGTGTAAATGCGTACTTGCGGCGGTGCAAGCATGCATGAGTGAGTGAGTGAGTGGGTGAGTGAGTGAGTGAGTGAGTGAGTGAGTGAGTGAGTGAGTGAGTGAGTGAGTAAAAAAGGATGGGATTAGTTAAAGAGAAGGAGGAGGGCACACCTTACAGCATGCTAATGGGTAATCATTTTACAAGACTAATCATCGTCCAGAAAAAACATGTTGCTGACATGCTTTTTTTTTTCCTTTTCCAAGTCTCAAAGAAAGGAAGTGTGAAAGGTGAATAGAGGGCGAAAGCTTAACGCAGATGGGTCGCCAAATTTCAAAACCCATGCTGTTAGGTCCTAAAGCTGTCTACGTCATCTCTGGGGGTTAAGTCGGTTAATCAAAGGTCAAGGGGCATACGTGGGAAAAAGAACTGCTGCGAGTGGCGCTTACGGGGGTTAGACAGCGCCGAATTTCAGCGAGGGCCCGTGTAGAAAATTTCATGGACACGCGTGTTGACTTTCGTTCGTGAATTTGAGGTATTTTAACGTTCCTTTTCAGCGGAGTTATAGCTATATTAGAAACAAAAGGTTTAAACTCCCATACAGCGGCCGACAAATGGATGCTGTTGTACTACGTCGACGAGTATCCAGGGAGAATTCCGCCGATAGCGGATTCGAACCCAAGACTCCTTACACCAAAAGGCAATCGCTCTATCTCTCAGTCATCCTGTTTGCGGTTATGAACAACGTGTTCGCGAAATATGTAATATCTTACTATAATATTGCTGGATGGAGATTCGAGGAATAGCGAGGGAGCATGAGTGAAAGTGAAACCGCAGAAATGACGTCTATTGATTGAGGTGAAAAGCAAAAGCAAATTAAATTTGTTAAAAAAAAAAAATGTATTACGAGTATTAAGCTGACTTCAAGAGCATGAGAGATGCAATCTGGTATGAGAGAAATGGCATATGCTGGTTTCGCTATTATTCCATAACGAACAGGCATATTCTCGAAGCACCATACTGTGTAGATGTCAGTGTGTTTGTGCATGTGCAATGTGTTGATGGATGGAGTACGCAGCGAGGGCCAAATTTCCCTCCTTATTTTGTTGCGTTAGAAAAACACATGAGCACGGATGTTTCTGATCATGGCGGACGCGTCCACAGCGTGTCATAAACATCATGTATCAATATTGTATTTTTTTACTATCACCTGGTAGAGTGAAGGGGTGGAAGCAGGAGAGAAGAGAGAGAGAGACAGAAAGAGGTGGGGGAGGGGGGAGAACGAGGGGGGGAAAAGAGAGGATGACAGAAAGCGAGAGAGAGGAGAGAAAGAAAACAGGAGGATGAAAGAGCGAAAAGAAGAGGGAACGAGAGAAGAGAAGGTGGGAGAGAGAGAAAAAGAGAAAGTCTGTAAGTTGAGATTCGATGTAGGGATCTGATGTTTGGCTTAAAGAAGAAAGAAAGATTAGAATAACACGATGGTGGGATCAGTGAGAGAGAGAGAGAGAGAGAGAGAGAGAGAGAGAGAGAGAGAGAGAGAGAGAGAGTGGTTAAATAAAAAGTGGCTGAAAGGCAGCAAGAGTGACAGAATGAGACACTGATGACCGAGGAAAGAGTGCGGGGCAGAAAAATTCAGACACAGATAAAGACACATCAAAGACAGACATAGTAATTACAGAAAGACAGACTGATTGACTGAAAGAAAGGCACAGAGAGAAAGATTTGCGGATAGAGAAAACGAGCCAACTACATAAGCACAGAGAAAAAAGGAGAGAAAGAGAGAAGAAGAAGATGACGAGAGAGATTTTGCCAAGACCTTCTGTTGGGATAGGAGATGTGGGAGAACATGAGTGTGTGTCTTGGGGTTCCCTAGAAGAGGTGTGATTAAGAAAATTGAGCAAGAGAGAGGGGAAGCAAGAAAGGGTGGGAGAGAGAGAGAGAGACACAGAGAGAGAGGAGAGAGAGAGAGAGAGAAAGACATAGAGATTCTCACAGAAACTGAAACTGACAGGAGGCAAGTGTTATAATAATGCCAACCCTCTTGGGAGACAGGTACACATGTTTCAGATGACACGACATCACCTCTGAATTTCGTCTCGGATATGAAATCCCACTCGCACGGCTGATGACTATCTGGCAATGTGATCCGCGCGTATGCTATGCATTTAACTCACGTGACACTACTAGCTTGCCAGGAACCAGTTCGTAAAGTCGGCTAATTTTTAATCTCTCGCAGCCAAACGATCTGATCTCGATATTACTACTTTTAATGTATCTGAAATAAAAATGGCAATAATTTATTGTTGGATGTAAATGAAAATGTATCTCTAAAGCGACTATCGATGAGTGAAACGTTCAATTTGTTACTGACATATATATATGTCCTGATAGACCGCTCATACACAGTACATGGGGAAAGCCGTGGACTGGATGATCATGTCTCCTGTGGCCGTGTGCATAATCCATACTTTAGTTAACATACTGCGTTAACTATGGTGAACACTACTAATGTTTTGAGAGTTTCCCGTGGTTACCGCAGTGCGTTAGCTAACGTAATGATTATGCGTTCGGCCACTGAAGCCCGTTTGTCACATGGATGGTCAAGATATGCCGATTGCAGTCATCACGGATGTTTTAGTCTCTACTGATGTGTTAGATCATTAAGAATGCTGCTGTATTTCGCACATAAACTAATAGACCATTGAATCATCGACACTGTTACTGTGTATTCCACATCATGGCAGCGTGTCCTCACGAGACGTCAAATTCAGCGTTTACTCGAGCATCATCACAATGAAGCCAGAATAGATTCTTGCGTCATCTCAGAAGGTTCAGATCACAGGTGTAGGCTGCCGATGACAGACATGTGATTGACTGATCTCAGTTGTCCACACTTCCTCCTACAATTTCTTTTTTTTTTTTTNTTCTTTTTTTTTTTTTTTGTGCTTCCTTTAAAGCTGTCGGATTTCTCTCTCACTCTCTTTTTTTTCTCTCTCTCTCTCCCTAGCTCTGTCTGTCTGTTTGTCTGTTTGTCTGACTGACTCTCTGCCTCTCTCTTTCTTTCTTTCTCTCTCTCTCTCTCTCTCTCTCTCTCTCTCTCTCTCTCTCTCTCTCTCTCTCTCACTCTCTCCAAACTATCCTGTATACCTCACGTTCTAGCCATTACAAAATCATAATAAAGTTCAATATCATAGATACAAACTCAGCGTAACACAGTAACACCACTAACCACTTGTCAAATGACGTAAATCTGAGAGACAATGTTGTTGACACAAGAAACATATCGGGAGATTTTTACAAGATGTGAACAAGGTAACGACAATATCAACATTTTGACGGTGTTTTTCTTCTGGCAGGGGTTTCTCATCATGTTTGCAGACAAACCTATCAGGAATATATAGATAACCCGTAACATTGCCTTACAATTGTGTCAATGATTGCAATATTAACGTTATGACTCTCAGAGGCAAATCAGAGCTACCTGATTAGGTACAACATACCCATTGCTGATAGTCAACGTGAAAGCCATTCTGCTAGATATTCTGCTAGCTATTTCTGTTTTGAATAATACCTTCCAGCCTCTTCCCCCTCCTCCTCCTCCTCTTCCCTCTCCTCCTCTTCTTCCTTCTCCTCCTCCTTTTCCCTCTCCTCCTTCTCCTCTTCCTCCTCCTTCTCCTCTTCCCCCTCCTCCTCCTCTTCCTTTTCCTCCTCCTTTTCCCTCTCCTCCTTCTCCTCTTCCTCCTCCTTCTCCTCTTCCTCGTCCTTCTCCTCTTCTTCCTCCTCCTCCTCCTCCCTTCCTCCTCTTCCTCATCCTCTTCCTTCTTCTCCTCCCTCCTCCTCCTTCTCCTTCTCCTTCTTCACCTCCTTCTCTTCCTCCTTCTCCTCCACTTCCTCCTCCTTCTCTCCTCCTTCTCCTCAGCCTCTTCCCTCGTAAGCGATGTTTTCCTTTTTAAAAAAATGTAGCCAATACCAGTCTATTTCCCAGTTCTATGTACTTTCATAACCAATGCCTCAGAGCACACTTTTAAATGAATTTTGGCGCTAAACAAATTAATTGTTATTATTATGATTATGATTTCTGATAACCTCGCTTCGCCAGTTAAAGACAACAGAGGTGCAGCCTTGGTTTAGAAGCCTCAGGATTTAACTAATTATACAAAACGAAAAAGAAACCCTTGATGATCCAGACTGAACAAGCAAAAGAAAACTAATATAATCTACGTTGTTTTTGTAGCTCATGTGCTCGGCTTTTTTCTGAGACTCCAATACCTGGCTTGCTTCCAGAGACGAATCTGTGTATTATGACAATATACGCCAGAAAAAACGCGTAGTTGAAACTTGTCTAAAAAATCATCGGAGATACCTCACGAACAAGGCGCAGAATCAAACCATTATGCTGTGTTCGATGGATATGTGTTTCTGGTTTGAAAAGCATATAATAATATCTATCCTTAAAAATAAGTAAGCTTTTCTTTAAGGAGGGGGAGGGAGCGGATTCCCCCGATTTTCCAAAATACAGCGGAGAACTTTCCAAAATACAGTGGAGAACTATCCAAAATACAGTGGAGAACTAAAATAAGAGTATTTTGATAGTCATGATGAGAGTGCAGGTGATAGATGTAGCTGTTCTGGAAGGGGTGAGGAAAACGAGAGAGTAATGGTACTCTTGTCGACTCTCCAAAGTTCTCATCCGACCATGATTTACTATGATCGTTGCCATTTCTCTACAAACACAATGTGTACTTGAGTGATTAGCACCACTTACATGGTTCATGTAGAAATGAATCATAACAAATAACTGAAAGGAGATGATAGCTTATTCCTCTACAGAAAAACCTTAGTTTAAAAATGATAAACAGTAGCACACTATTTAGACACTCCCTTCACTCATCTTTCACACACACACACACACACACACACACACACACACACACACACACACACACATACACACACACACACACACACAGACACACACGCCCACACACAACACACACATGCTGCAGACATACGAAAATATTGCTTACGTCTAACAGGGTAATTTATGGGCTTAGTCTCTTGCTATTACTACCAAAGAACTCTAGAAAAATGTTGCGTCTAAGCTAATCCTTTAGCTATTTCTTAGTGAGGAGAGAGGAAGAGGAAGATACCCCCACTCTCTTGTTATATCTCTCTACCTTCATGTTATCCTGGCGTTCTCTCTTCTCTCTCATATCCTGGCGTTCTCTCCTCTCCCTCGTAACCGACTGCTTTTCTCCCTTGAAACTTGCCACCCATTATTTTTCCGTACGCTGTGTGACCTCAGTTTTGATTGGTCACCTGTCAACATCCGGGGTCTGCTTATGGATCTAACAGGCGCTGCGATTGGCCGCCTTTCGTCAAGCCGGCTGCTGCGGCCATTTTCGCCGTTTATAACGGGGCCTCGCAGATGAGTTATGCAGATGCCCCGCGTTTAAAGGCAGAGGTGAGAAAAGGAAATAATGGCCATGTTTATATCAATTATTGCCATGTTGGGGTCTCTTTGATGTCCCAGATTAACATGTTTATTTTCAGTTCTTCCATATGGCTTACAACATAGCGCGTAAAACCACGAGGTGTCAGTCTCGAAGGTGGAATGAAATTAAATAAATGCAACAAAAGCCTCATACTGTTGTGGCAAAGAGTACTCAGAGAGTGCTGCTGAGCATTGCATAGCGCTTTGATTGTCGAGTGCTTACAGAGCACCACGACGATTTGGTTGTATGTTGTGTTTCTTTCCTTTAAAAATAGACGGGTACGAAGGAAAAGAACCACGGAGACCGCAGCGGTTGTAGCAGAGAGAAGAATATCATAATATATCATTATTTTACCGTACTGTGCTGTTTTTTATATATTTTATGAAGGATCTTAGAAGCTATCTAGAAAACGCCAAATGGCAAAAAAAAAAAAAACCACAACAAAACTGCACGTCTGACTTTCACATCTTTATTCATATTCTTCCCTGTCTTTACACGCTGTTCTACTGGTAGCATATTTGTTTTGGGGAGGGGGGAGAAGGAGAGAGCAAAATGGCTTTAGGTATTTTTCGTTATCTTCATCGCAATTTACAAGTTAATGTAGTAGTGATCATACCCTAGCCATCATGTATGACCGCAGGATGGTTGGTGTGCAAGCTACCCCATGTGTTACAGTGCCCACGATATTGATGACCCCCAGTGGCGCCCCTCATCTAATGAGCAGCTAATGGGACAGCAGGGTGAGCTAACCGCCTGCTGCTGCGCATTAGTTATCGCCCCTGGATGCTTGTAGAAACACAAGAGAGTAGCAGACCTTGAAACGTGAGCGGAGATGGATTGACGCACTTCACTGATAATGAAAATTTGAAGGCAGCCCGAGGGCGAGAAACTGGTTTTTGTTCTTGAGAGATCCCCTTGAAATATGATAACAATAACGGTGAACGCGTGACTCGTCCAGCTGGGGTGTGAATGGTGTTAAGCAAAGATCAGGAATGGATGCAGGAACACATTTCTTGGTTTGTCTTCGCTGAATACCTCGCTTTTGTTTTATAAGATTCTTGTTTTTTTGAGGGTTGGTTGTTGTTTGTTTTTAATATTCACAGTGCCTAAAGGAGACAAAATAACAATCGTTTCATCAAATGACAAAGGAATACTATTCGAACATTGATAATGACTATGACACGACTCTAATTCTAATGAAGGAAATCTTTGTGATGAATATTTGCAGTTATTATATTTTGTAAAAACTTTTAGCGTATAGTTTAGATCTACAATTCCTTTACATTCATTTTTCAATTTTGATATCTAATCTATTTGGGAAAAAAATACATGCTAAATAACAATGATCACGAACAAGCTGAGGTACCAGATGATGCTGACGATGATGATGATGCTAAGGATGATGATGATGATGATGATGGTGATGTTTTTCTTCTTAATGTGGTTGCTTTTATTGCGAAAGTTATAATTATTGTTTCATTCTATTGATAAAGGCTTTAGAGCCGAAAATTAGAAGTAATTTTCGGTCTTAATTCTTAACTAGATTTAATTCCTTGAATTAAGGTTGAGCTTTTAATTTTTCTCAGTTTTAAATGATGATGATGATGATGATGATGATGATGATGATGATGATGATGATGATGATGATCGGGTTGTGGTAATACTGGTGATGGTCTTGGTGTTTTGTTCATTTAACGGATGTACTGTTTTGAGCACATCTTATCATTTCTCACTTAACTATCTCGCTTTCATCTTGTACACAAACTAGTTATCCGGCCCGAGTTTGAAAATTCATTGGAATGAAACTAGATTAAAATCCAGTCTCATATGGGTAATCAAACTTTACTGGCTCATACAGATCATGCAAATGTGTGCCACCTCTGGCATTACCTATTTAATAAATATTCCAGTTAGGTCTTTTAACTGGACCAAGATCTATAGGTCGATGGTTCGATTATCGACCTACTCAATGTTGGAAGTGCTAGTCCACCCGTCTGGAGAGTGGATACATGGCTATTGGCAGTGAAGGATCCCGTTAGAATGCTAGTGATGAGCGCCTGTAAATTGCAACGGCACTGTATGTGAGCTTAAGAAGTCCGAGAGTGGTTAAGTCTGATGGGGTAATAACAATGTAAAAACCGCGACAGCGGGTATTATTCCGAAAATGACACTCATAAGCCTTTTACAATGATATGGATTATTATTATCTTTATTATCATCACCATCATCATCATGATTCAGCGATGATGAGCATAACAACGTCTATGACTGAGATGATCAACGATTGTAATAACAACGACGTCAGCTGGACAACAGAATCTAAGACCTCTTGAGGTTCCTCATCCTCATGACCCATTACACATCACCAACCGGCCTTACCAATCCTTCGGCAGGAAAACTGGGCCTATTCTCACCTCTGGGCTCGCTTCCAAACTTCTAAGATATGAGTTTCCTGACTTTCCGCTTACTTCGGGGTATCGTGTTTCCACGAGCAGATTTGCTTACACTCTCTCCGTTTCCGGAAATTATCGCCAGTCTGGTAGTTGATGTGGTTTTTGGTCGGATCTGAGAGAGGTTGTGGTAATCCACCAATTTCAATAACACGTACTGGGCTGAGCTGGGCTGGGCAGGCGTACGTTATGCGCGTGAGTTGTGAAGGTGTTGGTTATACCTGCTGATATATAGAAGATGAGTCAAAAGTTGATGGACATGTTAACATGAAGCGTAGTATCAGCCGCCTAGGTTGTTTTTTTTTTGGAGTTGTTTGAGATCTGTTTGCGTCTATATAACCCATCTGTCTGACCTTCTATCCATCTGGCCGCCCCTGTGTCAAGGTTTGGAAAGAGTTTGAATTAGGTTTATTGAAAAAGAGACCGACCCACAATGTGATATGTTGGCACACATTAACAAAGGACATATGACGGAACAGATTAAAGATAACTGATCAGAAATCAATCAATGAGCTATGAGTCGGTCAGTCAATCAGTTATTCCACTCATCAATCAGTTAACCAGTCGATCCACCCTATCCACTCAATCCAACACCTGTAGGTTAAAAACATACATAAGAACTAACTGATAACAAAGCAGACTGTTTTTCCACATCCATTTCTTCTATCTGTCCACTATTCCATCCAGGTTGTGTGCCAGTTTAATATCATCTCTGCCATTTGAGCCTTGTGACACATGCAAACAAATTGCAACAATCAAAGCTAATGGTTTCCATGCATTCTACAAGAATTAAAGCACTTTTCCCTGGGATCTTACTATCTCCTCTGAGGATATCACACTTAAAGGTCTACCCGATGAGAGATATGAAGAAACACTTCACTAATTTGAATTAAGTCTCACGCTTTGTGTCAGAGGACCCTATTTTTTTTCCGAATTTCATAAGTGTATACTGCATAGAAACTTTGCAGATGGCTAGGAAGTTTGTTCCTTCTAACATTACAATAAGGAAAGTTTACATAAAATTGGCTAGTATTTGAAATCTAGAAGCAAATCCATCTAAGTCGAGGCAGTGTCCACGTCCATTTTGTAGGCTCGACTTGCCCACTGAGGGTAGCGCCCGGATGGCCAAGCTTTAAAGATCTCTTGAACACTTACAATAACTCAATGCTTCACTGCAGTTTTCTAGATGTAACACCAAAACGCAGCTTTTGCAAAACAAACAAACCAAGGGACCCGGGTATTATCTTGGAAGTGCTTGGAGGATCCTGTTGTTGAAAACGAGTGTACAGTATGCGAGACTAGCTGCTAAATATCTCCACTAATTCAAGCCAAACACTCAGCTTTCAATTTCACCAAGGTTTAACTGATTCCATGTGGAAAACCGGCGCCTTCGTAATGGAATTACACTGGGTTTACCTGCATCGTCCTTTTGCTGGAGATGCTGTTGTTTGGTGTTTAGAAGAAATTGGAAACCGCGGCTTACAGTGTGTAGACAACACCATGGCCAGCCACAGAGCAAGTCATGGCAATGTTAGGGTATCAAGGTTAGGGAAAGTGCACAGGCTATGTGTGGGGTGGANGGAAGATGGGAGGGAATCTCTGATGTTTAGGGAATTTTCACTGAGAGATCAGAAATCCTTGGAAACTGGATTTTGAAAATCCTGCTTGTTCCATTACGCCCTGTTTAGATTTGCATTAATGGAAAAGATGATTTCATTTGAGTTTTTATCTTTTATTAGCTCTTAGGAAAATATCTTGACCGTGTTGCCACACTTACCATATGCGATCCCTCTGCAGCAAGAACAAATTTTCTTCTCAATATTTCTTACGCGTAATGTTTAAGCAAATCTATTAGAAATTCATATGATTTTACCGTTGAAAAAAAAGAACACCAGGTATTTTACCCATTTTACCTTACATTTTACCATTTGTTCCCATTCATTCACGGAAAACGATTTTCCCCTCCATAGACTCCAAAATGGCTTTTCGTAAAGCCATTATACCCGATCGTAGGGAAAAATCTCTTACGAGGGGCAGCAATGTGCCTCTATAACTAGTACACCTAACTAGGCTACCTACTATCTGTGATCGTACAATTCCTGCATCTGACACAGAAATTCCCCCTCTCCCCTCCCCGACTCTAATGACTAACAGACACCCCAAACAGCACCAAAGCAGTGCAAGATTGAAACAAAAGCTGTGAGGCCCCGCTGTTCGCAACATTTAATTTCACGGTTTGCCGATAATGTCTGCTTCGCTTACACAGAAACGATGTTGCTAATTACCGAGTTCCTCCCACGACGACCATTAGTACCGGGGAAGACATTTATCTTTGGCTTTGCTACTTTCTGTACACTGGACCTCGAAATTCCTGGAAGGGATGTAATCTCCTGACGGGTAACCTTTGTATTACACGTTTGCTCAATACTTGAACTTAAGTTCCACGTTGTAGCACAACGGACGTTCCCATGTCGAGACACTCAGAAGCACACTAGACTATTTCAAAGATATAACCAAAAGCGCTTAGATCTTGTAGCATTCATTTCATTTAATGCAAGTTCTGCTTGAATCACTACATAATTTACAACCAGGTATAAAGTAAACAATGGAAAGCAATGCTTAATCGGATTGCTCTTAAAAAACACCCTTTGTCTTAACTCCCGTAGAGTTATGTTTAAAGGTATGAAGATGCCAATCTTTTTTACACTATTGGCTATAAGGTTTTACACCTCTCATTAATTTATCCAAGTGTTCCAAACCAAAATACTTTCCAAACATGTTGTTTAGCTCTTCCGCCAAATTTTGACACAAAGAAAAATGACCCTAAACCAGTTAAGATTTTGAGAATTTGGGCGGTGAAGCAGGCTATCTAGTATTTTGAGCCTTTTCACTCAGTAAACAGGGTAAACTTATCCACCTAGCAATAACCACAAAGTGTATACTTGAGTGACTAAATCTCACTTATTCTGAGTCTACACATGTATTTTTAAGCGTTTGAAATTCAAATCCCACCCCTTTACCTCTTCCCATGGCCAGTTTTCTGACTTTATAGTGACTATTTAATATTGCATATTTTGTGTGCCAGGTGCTATTGGCATCTTTAAACCTGAATCTGATTCGACAGATTTAAACCCCAATTATTAGTGAACTATTCGGTAAGTATGACGCATCCAAAGATCAGGGGTAAGGTTTTTTGCTCCTGCGCGATAACCGCGTGGTACCCCTCCCAGGATGTAAAAATATGTACAATGACCTGTGATCTAAATAAAGCATCAAATTTTAAAGTTTCAGGTACAGTTTAAGTGGGTGGAGCTTCTAAAGTTCGTTAGAAATGTGGAATCTTTCGCGGTAGACCGGAAGTGGGAACATGGCAACTTCATCCATCATCAACAATCATTTGCGGTTTCAAATTTGTTAGTGGAAATTTTTATCAAAGGTTTTATGTCCGTGGAGGCTATGGCAAAAATCAACGGTAATTTGTATGTTAATAAATGAGGCTAATAATTATAACATACACCAGCGAGTCAGATCTGGTGTAACGAGAAGGGGCACTTCGTTCTAGTTTTTCGCATGAAGCAGTCATTTTGGCTTGCTTAGAGACTACAATACTGTTGCTTAAAATCTCTGAGGTAACGCCCACGAAATAAAAGGGCTGCTCCCTAATATTGAAGAGACTGCCCTCATAAGCCTAAGATGCATATGTGTATGCGCGTGTATGTGAGTGTGTGTTTGTGGGTATGTGAGTGTGTATGTGTGTGTGTGTGTGTGTGTGTGTGTGTGTGTGTGTGTGTGTGT
>JAWQUT010000068.1:50457-88623 GCA_033807755.1 Ellobium chinense | reverse complement strand
GTGTGTGTGTGTGTGTGTGTGTGTGTGTGTGTGTGTGTGTGTGTGTGTGTGTGTGTGTGTGTGTGTGTGTGTGTGTGTGTGTGTGTGTGTGTATTGTTGCGTTTCTGTCTACTTCGCTTATCTCTGTGGGGACTATTATGCAATGGACACCAGTTTAACTGCATTCGAATAAACAAATATTAATCAATTAAGACAGTTATCTTCACAAATTCCTCTGCACTTGGTTAGCCTTGACTGCGCTTTGTGAGGTTAGGCAAAAATCTGAGTAAAATGGGTTATCAAAACATGAAGGCTTCAGTTGTGATAAAACTGTATTAAAAAATTGTAAACGACTCTTGGGTGTTTTTGACGTGAGTTAGACAAATCGAGCAATTGCTTGATTTATAAACTTTCTAATAAAAAAAAAATCTCTGAGATAATAACATACGACTCTTATTATACTTTCTAAAGTTCCAACAGCTCAATTATTTCACAGATATAAAGCAGCTGTTACATATTTTCATTTATGTCTGGTTATTGGTTCAGAAATTTCGTTATTATGATATGAAATGTTCTCTATTTAAACGGTTTAATTTAAGATGTCTTAAAAGTCATGTCTCATGCATCAGGCATACCAAATAAGATCCGCGCACCAACCTTCCTGCTGCTTTTCTTCATTTCGGCTATCCTGAATTTATGGCATAGACTACAAGGCAATGAAGACGCCAGGAAATGACGTTCTGTGGCAGAAATGAAATACTGGAATTTGAAGTTTAGCCATTTATTGTACAAAAACTAGACAGAATCGTCCTGCATATAACATAATCATAATTTGTCTAGGATTTTTGGAGGTTCCTACTAACGTAACGAGTCCGAGGAATATAACGCTTTGGAGCAGGTACCTAACAGTGGCAGAGACGATATGAAACAAGGAATTCAGGAACTGGAGGTTGTGGATTCAAATCCTTCCGAAGGCACAAAAAAAAAAAGAAAACAGAAGGACAATTGGGAGTCATGAACCAAACGTAGCCTACCCCCTCTAAAATGTCAGGAAGTCAAAGGGGCAAAACATGCGTTAGATTTTTCCTTTTGTTGAAAAGTGGTGGGAAGGGCTTTTACTGAAGAAGTTCTATTGCTTCGCTCTCCGCGTAAGAGAGTTTCCTATTTTCACCTTATACGACAGAATACAATTTCGTTAGTTAAGGATGCGTGCATTGCATTGTTGGCTACAATTTATTAAAGCACCATTAGTACTTACAGTCTTAGTATTATTATGTACTTGTTAATCTTGAGAAAAAAAATCAGGACTACTGATAAATTATGTAAGCAAAAGCACTGTACTCTCTTACTGATTTAGGTCGATGTTGCTCCACGGTTAGTGAAGAGAGAAAGAACAGAAAGAAATGACAAGGGGATAGAAAGAAAGGCAAAGGTAATGAATGTAAAATGGTAGCAACACAAGAAGCAGCTGAAAAACGAGAATGGAACAAAAGCTGGAAATGAATTAAAGCTACCCACGCAAACCATAAGTCTGGAGTGTCAAAAGGAAAAACAAAGGAAGCGGAAGTATGCCATCAAGACACGGGGAGCCCGCCATTGTTTTATTCAACGCGCATGTCTGACGAGCGCCCCCTGTCGGTATTGTGACAGATGTACACCAGGGTTGCAAGGGCAGACAACCGGTGGGCTACTCACCTGCCACCATTATTATTGCTGGCCTCCGCATGAACATTAGCCGCTGCTGAAGGTCAGCATGATGGTGCTACAAAAAGTATTCGCCTGACTCTTCCATACATATTATTTTTGACGGAACAAAACCATGAACATCAAAACCAATACTGTGTGTACTTCATTAACTTTATTACAGACTACTTCGTCAACTGAAAGTCGAACATATTGGCAATTCGGAGAGCATTTTTTTATTGAGTCTACGTTACATTGCAATCATCCATGACGATCATAACTTTATAAGGTGAAAGATGCTATCTGGAACAGAGAGGGCAACACTATGCCTATGATCGCTAACCTGGATTTAGAATCTACACTGTCATGATATCCTAAAAGTTCTAAGGAAAGGATTCGTTAAATTAGGCGAGCAAACGTAGTGGGAAGATGGAACTAAATTAATAATGATGAGTTTTATAAGTCTCATATCCAGGCTAATGCTGTTTTACACTACTTCACATTTTTGTTACCCTGCAGACCAGATCACGCTAGAAAATTCTCAACTCCCTAGAGAGCGCACAGTGCCCCTGCATTAACATGCTCTATTCATTAACATTCTGACCATATCTTTCGCGGTGAAAGAACATAACCAATTTTACAGACAAACAGACTCAAGAAAATTTCAAAGTGCAGCTTTCTCCAAGCACTTACAATATGGCATTGATCGGGAATCGAACCCACGACTTTAAATCTTGAACCCAACGGCCTAACCATTTGGCCACGCTGCTTGTTACATGGGCGTAGATCTAAACGTCCATTTTACTCAACAATACAGCGGCAGGTTTTAGAGTACACCTGGAGAAACCTTACTTAGGAGTGAATGGGGTCGAACATGCGCCTCATCAGCAATAGGTAAAAGAATGTAAAAACTGCAACATGTCTGTGCACTAATTATGAGACTTCACACACTTGCGAAATATCTTTGCCACCCGGGCACCCTTTGAAATGAAGGTGGAGTTTGAAACACTTTGCTGACACTTCACATCCAAATTGTGAAGAGACGTTGACCAAGTTCATTTATCTTAGAAACAGGAAATTGAGTAATATCTGCCCCTCCTCCTACACGTCATGCCATGGGGCAAGAAACGAACCTGGATTCATGTTCTTGTCATTTATGATACAGTCAACTCCGCTTAATGGAACATCTCTGAAGCATGGAACATGTTGGAATTGAAACTGCTTGCGACTACCCATTGACGTGTACAAGACTACTGCATTGTATTTTGTGGGAAGTATTTCCATTAAGCGGAGGCTGCGATTATGTGGTTTGCGATTCAGCGGAGTCAAGTGTACTCGGGCTGACTTCTTCAACTTTTGAGAGAACAAAAATGATTGTTGTGGATGATTATGTTAGTGTGAACAGTTAAACAATGTGATAAGCTCAGGTGGTGAACACTAGGCTTGCACGTGTAAGTTAGGGTAAGTTCTGGGCCTGACGAGAAATAGGACTTTTTCTAGTGTTAGATGTGTTGCTGCCTTTCTCTCAAAATTGCTGTTTCACAATACTTACGTAACAACACAAGAGACACACTTTCCAATGTGCTATAACTTTTAATTGACAGTTTATTGCTCACATTGCCTCCTCCTGACTGTATTATACCTACCAGCTTGTAATACTAGGCCAGCCTTTTTAACTATCCACATCGTGATCTGACTTCTTTTGTTAAAGGACGAACTAAATTATCATCTCTTAGATAGGAAGAACATTAGGGTCTAATTTATTGTTACAACATATTTGATCAACTTAAAATGCACGCAAACGATTAGTTGCTTACGCGTAGATAATTTATATTGAAAACTTACTTTAGCGGGTTCCTTTATTGCAAAATCTGTATTTTTGATACAGAACCTTTTGACTCCCAGGCTGCAACGTGAAGCAGACTGCAACGTGAATGACTACATATCATAAGCATGATTTGGATAGGAAATAGTTTGCAAACGCTTTGAAGGCTATTTTTATTTATTATACATCTTGCGGTATCATTGGCTACTTAAATTCATCATGCAAAAATGATGAGAATCGATGTCATTCCTCAGCAATGCCGCTGCCATTATTTGCCGTTGCTTTGTCATCCTGTGTTGTTTTCTTGCCTCACATTAGAGCACGCTTCCACTAAACAGTCTATCCCACTGCAATGGCCCAAATACTGACGTTACAGGTTCTGGCAACACACAGTATAGAAAGAACCAAAGAATGCCTTGGCAACAACATCACAGGCCTTGACTAAGCTATTTATAGCAGCGCTCATCATATGATTTCCGCCAGAACCGATCTCCTGATTGGTCACGTAAACAACATCCGGTTGTGTTTTGGCTTGGGGGTATCACGGGAAGACAAGCAATGGCCGGGTAGTTGTAAAAAGCGCTTGTAAACGTCGTAGTCAATTGAGTTGTGAACGGACTTAGACCTCAGGGAGAGGAAGGTAGCCGACTATACAAGCTACACTCTAGGTTTGGCTATCTCAGAACTAAACTGGCTTAGAATGTATACTGCAAAGCGACAAGAAGCAGAAGATTGGAAGACATAATGGAGATACAGTTGTACAGCCCTGTATAATAATGTGTGGTGGACATTATGTCACTGTGTTTCTATTATAGCCAAAGTAATTTTTCGAGGCTTTGAAAACAAAAACCCGAAGGGATAATATTTTATGGCAAAGCAAAAAGATTTGGGGTTTTATCTTTGCAACTGCCATTTCGGATGGAAAAGATAAGCACTATATAATTGTTCTAAGATTTCAACATGGGCATTGACCTAATAAAGCAACTTGATAACCCTATTCCACTTGATCTAAGTTTGACTAAGACCAATATTCAGTAATGATAACTTTATTGTGTCAGCTGTGTATATCTTTCACGGGAAAAAAAAGAATTTATCTGATAATCTCACTGTAAATTTTTGTTGAGATTTGTGACATTTTATTGCTCCAAAAGGAAGAGAAGAAAAAGGAAGAATAAGGAGAAGGAAGTAAAAGTGCAAAGAAAAAAAAAGGGGGGCTGGTGAAGGGTAGAAAGAGAAAGATCAAGATGTGTATTGAAGAAGAAAGAGATGAACAAGAAAAGCATATAAAAGAAAGAAGGGATGAAGAATTAAGATAAGAAGGTGAAGAATAAATAGAAAACAGCCTTCGTTGATTTTTGGCTGTATTTATAGTTCTCTAGAGCGGTTGCCTTGTCCGGGGATTTCCAAAAACACAAAAAGAATAATTTCGTTAAATCAAGAACATCGGAAGTAAGAATTCATTTAGAAAAGAAGGAAAAAAGAAGATGATTAATAAGAAGAAAGAAATAAAGAAAAAGATGGACAGCAGGATGGAATACCTAGTCTGAAATGATCAGTAACATTGTGAAGGTCTTACCTTTACAGACATACTTGCTGGTCAGTGGTGGGGCCCATTACTTTAATGAAATGGCTTTCTGCCATGGCAGCTAACACTTCCAGAGACTACTTAGAGCCTTATTTACGGACTAAGTACCTGGCTGACATGCCATTTTTATTGCGGGACGTTGCATGGCCTCTGACCTCCCTTGCAAAGTATCGGCCAAGAATCGCGAGGAGAAGCTGACTGTAGCAATGCTGTTGGAAAGAAAAGTATATTTATGGTAAAATATACCTGACTTGCTGCATAACACTGGTCCTCTGAAATCTGAGCCCATGTACTGCTACCATAGTAACTGTCGGTAGTTTATTGGACAGCATGCTTACCCATGAGCCTTGCAATACAGTGTGTGGTCTGTTGAAAGTACATAACAAAAATAAGATGGGCAAATGAAATTGCACACATGAAGTTCTGTTGTTTTTTTTTCAACATTGAATTTTACGCGCTGGAATGCTTCCCCTTGACACATCCATATACCAATAGACATGGCGTCCCTTTTGGTGTTTAGAGGTCGCGTTCTCTGAAAATGTTAAATATCCTGTTCTCTGCTATTGGACAAGGAGATCTATAAAATTTCAAACAATCCCTAGATATTTTCTTCTCAAACATTTTAGTACATGTCAAGGGACCAAAACGCCCTTGATCACGAGATGTTTATGATTATAAGGATTATAAGTAAGTGAGTGAGTGAGGGAACGCTCTCATTAGAAACTTAAGATTTTTTTTTAAAAAGAGACAATTCCTGGAGTGAAAGTGATTGTGCTTTAATTTAGATCTAGGTAAGGGCTATGTTATGTACGCATTAAATAAATATAATGACTACTATTATTGTGCTCTTAAATCTGTAGATTAAAAGTCCTCTGGCACAACGAGAACAAATATACATGGAGTGGTAAGCAGCAGCAGAAAGGAGAACAGAAAATTATTGTTTTCTTTGAAGCGAGAGCTGCCTGAGAAAAAGAGGGGGAGAGGGGGAGATAAGGAAAGGGATTATACTTTGCCCCGTAAACAAGGCCTGACATACCTATTACCATTAACCATAGCCATCCCGAGTATTAAAGCCATTGGTGTACAAGGCAGCGATTGATAGTCATCTTTTTCTCAACAGACGCGACACCAGGTGAGGCGATTCCCACACGAATAAAAGTAATGTTGTTTAGATGCAAAGGTATGACTTTGATGCCGGCGGCGGGGTCTGGTACTTGCAAGTGTTTAAACAAGATATTGGTCTGGTTTACCCTGAAATTAATTGGTTAAGAACTTAAGTGAGAGGGGGCCTGGCGTAGCATACAAGCCCGTGCCAACCAAACACTCACCACGGAGGCATTAAACACTCGTCATGTGATCGGGTAGCGGCAATGGCAGGTTTTTATGTGCCGAGTTGTTGCAGGGAGCTTCTCTACCAATTTTTTTTTGGGGGGGGCTTTTTTTTTTAGGGGGTTTCGGTCCGAGGAAAGAATCTTGCAGCAGGATTTAACGGGGGGAAGGAAAGCAAGAGGGAAGAAAAGAAAACAGAAAATAACAACAAGACGAAACAGGTTCAGGTGAACCAGAAAAATAGAGAGAGAGAACAAAAAATAATAAAGCGACCTGAAAATATGCCGAACATGGGTCACGTGATGAGAGAATTATGGGAAACAGGCGCCCCGGTCCGGCAGATTTCGTTCCCGATCGGTCTTCATTAGCGGGCTCTGTTCCCACTTGCCGGCATGACACTTGCTTGTCGTTAAGGGCGCTGGGATGCTCCAGAAGAAAAGCGGCAGACAAGGTGGAAATAGGGGCAAGACATCCCAGGTTTGATGAGAAAGCAAAAAGGGATGAAATCATTATGGCATCTTGAACTTGATCTCGGAACGAGAACAAAGAAAGAACAAAATTTGCTGCTTCAAGTGTGGAAGCGATAACAGACGTCTAAAAAGAACAGACGTCTAAAGAGAAGAGACGTCTAAAGAGAAAGTGAAAGGATGAGATCGTTGTGGAATTCTGAGGTTAATATCGGAGAATAAAACTTACGAAATGGATGCTGCTAATTCAGATTTGCAGGAAAGATAAGCGAAGATTGAAATGGAAGCATAATGATGAGATCGTTAAAGGATTCTGGCGTTAATCTTAGAAAGTGAAATTGAAAAATAGTATGAGAAAACAAAAAAAAAAACAACAAAAAATGGACGAAATATTGGGGAATTCTGGCCATAAAGCTGAACATAGAAGAGAGCAAAAGGCAATGCCTGTTAGTTCAATGTAGAAATGAAAAAAATAAGAGAGGTTTAGTGAGAACGTAATAGACGAAAACTTTTTGGGGTGTTAGCATTAATCTTGCGTAGTAAGCCATGCAGTTGGCACGCAGAACTGTTGAGAGATATATAATGAGCAAGCAAGAGAAGAGGTCTTGAAAAATGGAGAAATTGATACTAGAATGTCAGGGAACAAAAAAAAGAAATTTTAAATTGCATTCTCGCAAATTCACGTGAAACAGGGGGATGCACAGAAAACTGGTCATAAAATCCTGAGGAATTTCAAAATGAGCCACCTCTCTCACCCCTGTGTTTCATCCCAAACAACCTTTATTCTTCAGACTATTTCTACATTTTATGTTCTGAACATGTAACAATGCATACGAGCACGTTTCACATGCAGACAAAAAAAATGTATAGGCCTTGTGTGACGAAAATGATGACGTGAGCTGTAATACTGTAAGCTGACCTAGTCTAATTCATGACGTCATCATCGTCGTTTTGGGCTTTGTTCGCCGACTCGTGAACTCTCGCGGTGAGAGCCCTCAGATGGAGTTGCCGGTAGGTAATCTCTCTTGTATTAATAGGTGACCCCTTGCCTCTACACGTTCTAGTTGTTAAAAATGTTGAGAGTTGTTAAAATCTTCAGGCAGAAAGTTCGGTCAAACCTCCTTGTGTTAGTGCTAGTGAATGTGGTTCCAAAAACAGCAAGGTTATAGGCATTCCTGTCGTTTGCTTGTCGTCTTGTATCGTTACGCCTGTATGTAGTATCTCCATTACTCAGATGCAGTATATTATATCAGTACGGCCGAAAAAGAAAGACTTTGGGTTCTTGTGGTAGTGTCCTGTAGATATGAAGAGGTGGAGCATCAATATTTTTGTCACGGAAGGGATCAAAGAAAATTCCATCATCTTAGAGGACCATCTGAAGTTTTCACATGTAACGTTTCCAGCCTCTACAAAGGCGCCGAAAGAGAGGACATTCATATCTGGGATTCGCAAACCGAGAACGTGAGGAGTGGGGATGGCACTAGGATATTTAAAAACAATTAAACCCTTAACTTAAACTTAAATTGTTCTGCATTTTTCAACGAATCCGGCACGTGACGTCAATTTCTTCCAGACCATAACGCAAGATCACTGTTGCAATCAGCTTCACCTGATTATGAGAAAATGGGACATACCTGTTTGACATGACGTGCCGAACTCAGCCTAAACACACCCTCATTTCAAATAAAAGACTTAGAGGCTCAAGACCAAAAACAGAGCGAGCCAATGAGGTGGAATGGACATTGATTATATACATAGGCGATTTTATTAACGAGAGCAAAGAAATGACGCCCTCTCTCTCCAGCTTCACAGCTCAAACGTTATGTGCGGTTTATCTGGAGCAAAAAGAATTACTAGGACATATAAAATACATTTACTTAGGTGCAGTTTCCACGTGTGTATTCAGAACCCTAAACTGCAGCTCGCCCACGTCATTTTTCTCACGTTTGTGTGTCTTGGATCCTTTGTTAAAATTTACTTGGCAATATAAAGCTCGTTACCCGAGGCTGAGTCTCTCAGTCTCTGCTGAAACCTGTGAATGAAAGACAGATCTGTAACTTTTTATTAAAGCATGTGAACGCTTTGAAGTTGTGGTCAGATGAAAGAATTTCCTCCATTGCATTCACATCGCCATCCTGTCCAATATCTACGCATACAGCGGGACAGATTTAGCAGAGAGTTTTATAGGGGGAGAAGGGAATTGGAAACGTAGAGGTTAGGAATCAGTGGTGAATGTTGTTTTTTTTTAATCCTAGCAAAAAAATGCCGTGCAACTAGTCAAAATGAGGTCCTGAGTTGGATTCCCGACCACGGCCATGTTGTANTCCTGATATATTGCCTACAAAATTTGCTGAAGTCCCGGAATCAGAAAGAATGCAATGCAATAGATATCCAAAAAAAAAAAACAACAACAACAGAGCGAGCCAATGAGATGGAATGGACATTGATTATATACATAGGCGATTTTATAAACGGGAGGAAAGAAATGATGCCCTCTCTCTCCAGCTTCACAGCTCAAACGTTATGTGCGGTTTATCTGGAGCAGAAAGAATTACAAGGACATATAAAACACATTTACTTAGGTGCAGTTTCCACGTGTATATTCAAAACCGTAAACTGCAGCTCGCCCACGTCATTTTTCTCACGTTTGTGTGTCTTGGATCCTTTGTCAAAATTTACGTGGCAATATAAAGCTCGTTACCCGAGGCTGAATCTCTCAAACTCTGCTGAAACCTGTGAATGAAAGACAGATCTATAACTGTTTATTAAAGCATGTGAACGCTTTGAAGTTGTGGTCAGATGAAAGAATTTCCTTCATTGCATTCACATAGCCATCCTGTCCAATATCTATCAATACGGCGGTACGGATTTAGCAGAGTTTTGTGGGGGGAGAAGGGACCTGGAAACGTGGAGGTTAGGAGTCAGTGGTGAATGTTTTTTTTTTTTTTAATCATAGCAAAAAAATGCCGTGCAACTAGTCAAAATGAGATCCTGAGTTTGATTCCCGACCACGGTCATGTAAGTGCCTTGGGAAAGCATTTCATTCATATTTTCCTCAGTCCACCCATCTGTAAAAACGGGTACCTGGCTATAGGCAGTGGAAGATATTGTCAGAATGCTAGTGATCAGCGCCTATAAATGGCAGCGGCACTGTATGCTCCCCAGGGAGTCGAGAAAGTCCTAGAGTGATCAGGCCTGCTGGGGTAATAATAGTGTGAAGTCGCATGAGCGGGCATTAGCCTGGATATATGAGACTTATAAACCGCATTATTATTATTTTTATCTGAAATATCTGGTTCTGATAGTGAACTGGACCTTCCGATATTAAAGTTTTGTTCTTTGCAGAAATCTGGAGTAAAATTAATAATTTTCCGTACACGAAAACAGGACAAATAGTCAGTAAATAAATTAAAGGTTATTTTTTTATGTATACAAGACGAATAATAAAGTGTAAAATGTTTCTACAATCGCGTTGTTCTCATTCATTTTTCCATTTCATTAAGTGATCCCCTGCTATTTAAAACAAGTACATCTCAGGCCATAATAATGATAGGTTAAAAAAGTTTTCGTGAAATGAAAGTACAAGCATTAAGCTTCTATTTCATACCAATAATTGATTTAGCTGAAAAGCGACTTAAGTTCATCTTGGCTGACTGCAAGTTAATGTTTATTGGACTCTGCCCCACTAAATCTTGCTTTCTCGTGCCTGGGTTGAACATTTGCCTACCCTCAGATAGTTATGCAAGTAGTCAAGTACTACTTCCTGTAGACATGTAAATGATGGGAACTAACTTTTCGTATAATGGTCTCCAACTTAAAAGGTTGCATCCTTCAGGTAAAACACAAATCTCGTTAACTTGAGAAACAAATTAAAGAAAAACTTAAGTCGAAGGTATTGAAAGTGCCACACTGAATGTTTACACAGAACAGCTTCGGTTAGTCAACGGCGATGTGCAATGAGGGTGGTCCTGGTAAGACAGACTTAGTCAAGTAGTGCAAGCATAACTTCTGTCCCTCAAACGAGAACAGAATGGTTGGAAAGCGAGGCAAAACGTGCAGCGCCATCCTCCTGGAGGAACTCATTAGAGATATACAACCCGCCACTTAATCACTAATGAGAGTATCTAGACATAAGACATAAATTGCCTCCTATTGCCACCCAGGCATTTCTCGCTTTCCTCAGGCTTTACATCCATCATAGCGTGAGTGAAGTGACTTAAATTCTTGTGACATGTTGGCAAAAGTAATGATATCGGTCGTGCGGGCGTTTAGGTTTCTTAAATTCCTTACAAACGCAGGAATCAGGAATCTGCCTTAAAGTAGTCAGGTACTTTCTAATTCAGAGTGACTTTTTGCATGGAAACATATCTATTTATGAGCATACCTATGGATCATTTACATTTCAAAAGTACTCACTCAAGAAGTTACGTGGCATGGCTAGACCAGAAATGAATGACTTGGAAACCTACCAGTTTGTCTAACGTAGTTATCTCTTACTTTCAAAGTGGTAGTGACGCTTTGAGTGGAAACATACGATTTCAGCAACGTACCCAGGGATCATTTTAAAAGTGTTCACTCATTCTTAAACACGGTTAAACAAATACACCTTCGCTACACACCCACACGGAAAGCGTAGGAGAAAGCGGGGAAGAAGGGGAAAAAATGAGGAGAGAGGCCAGACTTATCATAGACATGACTATTTCTGGATGCCGTTTAAATGCAACTCAAGTTTGTTCAGAGAGTGTGCGAAGCTGTTTGTTCAATGTCTTCACCTGCTAATCATGTTAAGTTTCTCATAGCAATGTTCAATCGTTGTGTTCAGCCAGCGAAGAGCAGCAAAAAGCATAGGATCATTAAACTCTCACGTACACAGGGCAGCGTTTTTATTCCAAGTATTTTTGTGATTCAAGCCATGTATTATTCCAGCGAAACATAAGACAAGAGAAAGGCCAGGCAAAGAGTAAGAGGAAAGGTCAGAACGCTTCAGAAGGTCATACTCACCTTTTAGCACGTGCATAACAACCAGCGGGTCTACTCAACTTTTTCTTTTAATATTAAAAATGGCATTCTCAAGCAAAAAAGCTCGGTGAAAGTAATCTTTTTAGAATAAAGAGGCTCGGAGAATACATTGCCATTTAGAAGAATTTTCGGGATGTTGTGGAAATATGTTTTATTGATATAAGTGTTTGTCTTCCCTTGTTTTGTTCCTTTCCTTTCTTTATTTCCTTCCTTCCTTTGTCTTGTGCATTTCCTTGACTTTTTTTTTTCTAACCCTCTTGTGCACCATCTGCTCCACCATAACTTCACAAAAGATATGAGGGTGGATCAAAAAGCTTGTGGTCTCGTCGAGAAAAGTTGGAATTTTGACAAAGTGAACACATCAGAGTCCTTAACAAAGCCTTCCATAACAGAATACTTATAAATTCTATATGGTGTACATTTTCTTTTACAGGGGAGAGCATTTTATCATAGACTAGTGTGTGCATTTTCATGAAAGTGGGTTGAAGCTCTGTCATATAGTCATAAATCTGTTCCCTGAGCATTCAAACCTCTTCTTATTGGTCTAATTCAACTTTTATGGCTTCCACCTCACTTTTGTCGCTTTTGGAACCTGAAAGAACCTCTGCGAGGACGAGGATTTTTTTTTTTTAACGATGAAGGGACTCACCTTTCCGAAAATGTACACAGTTGCCTCATTTAGGACTCAGCCTTTTGCCAAGGAGAACGTGTTTCATAATAACATTTGGTGCAGTCTCATGAGGGATATTGCTGAACACTCTGATGCTTTCATTATTCCCAAATTCACGCTTATGTCTGGGCGAGGCCACAAACTTTTTGATCCACCCTCGTAGAATCTGGAACAAATCCCATTGGGCTGTTTGCATTCATGTCTCGTAATCCATGTTAATGGCTATCCTGTGACTTGTTTCTGCTATTATCTTTGTAGTCTGAAGATGTGTGCGTGTAAGAAGATGGAAGATGAAAAACAGGAAGTGGAAGAACCTAACAAATATGGCATTGTGATAGACGCAGAAAACGAAGGAAGTCTCTACCGTCCCTCATAATAGGCATCACCAATAAATTTCTCTTGGAGCAACAACAAAAAAAAATGCTACAAGGGTGCGCGTTCAAGTTCATATGTTTGAAGGAGACATGTTTTCAAAATACAGTGATAGAAAATAGCAACAAACACAGGCTTGCCGCACACGCGTGAAATCATGGTGGCGTGTTGTAATTGATACTGATGTTGAGTTATGCAGAAGAGCAAGCTGGTGGAGACGAAGAGGACCAATTTTTTTTGGGGGGGTTACATTTTTAGAAAATAAAAATTGTATCTGTGGACAGAAATGTGAAGAGAGTGGCATGGTAATTTAAGACAGGGGAAATAGGGTGGAGGCAGCATTAATAAAGATGAAGAGACATTATATTTTCACAAATTATCAATGTAACACCTTCTCCTTCTTCTTCTTTGTCTTCTTCTCCTTCTTCCTTTCTCCCTTCTTTTCTTCTTCTTCTTTTTCTTCTATAAACCTGGCTTTTAAGCCATGTCCAGAGGTTCTGACGTTCAGGAGTCCAGAAGTAGCCATTCATTTTATTATTACACAGTTGAGCAATTTGTCCATCATTACAGCTACCTACTCCATTGGAAGCTTTCGCGCAATACAACTGTGTGTCATCACTTAAGTCCAAGAGCTCTAAGGTTGTCTCACTGGGTTAAAACGAAACCACAGTCATTTTTACAAAGATGTTTTACTGACATGTTTTTTTTTTCTATCTTTAAGGCTAGAGTACCCTCGAGTATGGTGAGGATACTCATTCCAAACTGTCGCTAAACCACAACATTATAACAGAATGCTCACTTTATTTTCAGCTTTGGAGTCACTGGATATTGGCAAAGCCTCTTTACTGCAACACTTTCCATGATCCTTAAGAGTTACGACTGATTACAATCAGCACCATGCCCACTGCTGTAAAAATACCACTATTTAGTCATACAGCCATTTCATGAAATATTCTTCTTCTCCATTTCCTTTCAGACTCTCCTTCAATGCTGATGATCAGACCGCCTCCAATGGTCATGGATGAAATAGACCCCAACTGCCACAACTTCACTTACGGTAACTGGCGAATTCAGGAGTTCTATACGCCAAACTACCCCGGGGAATACCTCAACACTACGGATTGCGTTTTATACCTAGAAGGTAAGAGAGAATGCATTATTTTGAAACTAGACGCGAGCGGAGCAAACCTGATCAGATTTGCCATTTTGCAGTCCTACTGGCAAATCACTGTCGAAAGCTTTTATTTTCAAGGCCGGATTTCTTGTTGACCGTCATGCCAGACATGTGCATGCGCATGCGCATTTCACGGTGTTACGTTCATATTGCACATTACGAACTTGACCCAGATGTGAAATTCACTGACTTTGCCATAACGGCCTGTGGGAGTTCTTAACTTGAAAATGAAAGCTCTCTAATGAAGATTTTGTTTTCTTTCACGTGGTCACTAACATTATCTTGTGGTGGATTTTCTTAGTTTTAGCAATAATTAGTTGCGGGACGATACCTTGCGAGCTGCTTTGTTTCCCTCGCTTTCTTCCTCACTGTTGTCGTTTCTCGGATTAAGAACAGTAGAGTTCCATTCTGTTCTTAGAAAATGTGCTACAAAGTTTTATTGCTATATGTACAAAGAGGCGACAGTACCTGTAACACTTTACTTCAATCCAAATTTCTATTTTTAATAGGCTCTAGATCTACCTCACTTGACTATAGCAAATTTTCCTCAAGCAAGAGGGCGCGATAATGGCTTATTTTGCGGAAAACTGATAGATTGAACATATGGGATGTAAAGTAAAATAAATAATTTTTAAAAATTTAACTTCAGTGTAAAATTTAATAATATATAATATTAATTTAATAATAATAATAATATATATAATATATTTGTAAAATATTCCCAATATTCTAATATTAGACTGATAATGTATAGTAATCAAAGTATTTTGTTCCTTATTGAATCGATGGACACTCAATTCTCACTTCCTGTGCTACTACACTAACACATAAGCTCTAAACACAACAGCGACTGTACATGTATCTTTGTTACTCTACATGTGTAGAGCCTGAAGCCGCAGATATTTGAGAACCATACAAGGGCTCACATGTATGGTACCATAGAGATAGATGACTGTTATATGGAGTTGTAGTGGCGTATAATGTGAAGCAGTTTGTGACAGTCTGGTGGCCCTAATGGAAACGTGAGCTGTACCAGCCCACATTGGCGTGCACGCCACTGTAATCTCCGATCTCCGAGCTCAGAATTTGCTCCAAGCCATCTGCTCCTTATCTCAACGCCTATTCATTCTTTATAGTTCTATAACAAGCATACAGGGGCAGACATGCGGGGCTCTATCTGTTAAATAATAGGATACATTTCTCGGAGTGACAACTTCATTATCAAATCGCGTGTTCCTGGTTGTTCTCACTTTCATTCATTTAAGCGGTATGTACGAGGAGAATCCTACTCGTATTTGTGTCTTATGTGTTCATGTGGCGCGTTTAACGAATAATAACGTTGGCGAGAATGGTAAGTTTCAAATTTGCACTCAAAGTTTAGACGTACATTTTGAACACGACGGGTTTAAGATAGAATTATGACATAATGAAATGATAATTCTCGTAGGGATATCCATTGGCATTCTTGTTGCTATCTTTCTAGTCCTTCCCTGAAAGCCCGCCGGGATATAAAAGGAGAGGAGAAGCATAATGGGACACTTCATTCAAAGGGATTCAGTTGCATGCTTCAGACGGGGGGGACCTGTTCGTTTCTGATTTTCACGAATAATACATTTCATACTGCATAAAAGACTTTGCAGATCGTTAGTTTACTATCCCTGAAACTTCCCGGTTAAAAAAAAAAAACAACTGATATGAAAACGTCCAGTGCTTATTTGAGAACTTCCGCAATACACGATGGGATCTCATACCACCATAAGAACTACATTAGTTCTGCAAGGTAAACGTTACTAAGGGTGCTCTCTTACGATGGTAAGAGATCCCATCGTTAATGCGCAAGCTCTCAAATCTCTGAAAAGCCATCCGTCTGAGTTGAGGCAGTGTCCAAGGCTATTCCTGCATACCAGCGTTAACGATCGGAAGGTGCAGTGTTAAACCAGTGTCCTCCACTTCCTCTCCTCCATCCCCTATCTCATCAAGGTCTTTATGATAGTCTCCAGCCAGTCTCAGCAGCTTTCAACCCTTCTTAACCGCAGATAATACATTGCACAAAACAGACCATAAAGACAGGCCTGACAGTGAGTGAAAGCTCTTAAAAGTGTCGGTCCACATCAGGCGTCCAGTTTCACTAATTCCACGTAATCAGCCACGTTCTTTTCGAGACTCCGCCCCATACATCCTGATCCTGTTCAGCGCCGTTGCTGGCTGAAAATAAACATCGTAATCAGAAAGAATCGGCGTGGGTTATAGACAACCTCACTTCAAGACAGTCAGAGGCGGATTTGGGAGAGGGTATGATGGGCTGGTGCCCAGGGCGCTGCGCTTGTGGAGGACCCTATGCTGAAGGATGAGCAATAATGTGTGGGTAAAAAAAAACAGGGAGGAAAAAGAGAGAAGGGGGAGAGAGAAAGACTGGAAAGTAGGAAGAAACCAAAAGATAGTTAATTTTTATTGTTAAAACTGGTACTGTAGCAGAGTTTGCCCTAAGCGTGATCATTTCACTGTATTGTGGAGCACTGGGTAAAGTCTTCTTGCAAGACCATCATAATTATGGGTATGAATAAAACATATTTAAAATATCTCTCACTTATTTTACTTACTCTTTTTTCCTTTCTCTCTCTCTCTTTCTCTCTCTCTCTCTCTCTCTCTCTCTATCTCTCTGTCTATCTTTTCCCCCTCCCTTTCTCTCTCTCTGTCCCTATCTCTTTCTGTCTCTCTTTCTCCCTGCAGAACAAAAGAACCCTTTTCTTGTCTCTTGCACCACGGGCATTGACTTGGACACGAGACTTATAAACACCATTACTATTAAAAGACACGGGGTCCTGCATCAGTCATGTGCTCAGAGCCCACCAAGGATCCTAAATCCGCCCCTGAAAACAATCACGACTTTTAAATCTTTCGCCAGCGTCATGGCAGTAAAAACCCGAAACTTCCGAATATTTCCTGCCGGAGGTGGAGATCCATAAAGACGTCCTTAGCATAGCGAAGGAATGACGCTTCAGAGCACAACCTGCCACCGCTTCAGATAGGCAAAGTTCTAACTCCGGTTTTGAACTGTCGGCACCAATGCAGTAAAGATCTCTGGAGTGATGGTTGTGCGCAGCTTTGAGCCCCACAGAATGGGGCAGCGAATGTTATGTGGAAGGGCTGTGAATGACGACGAATGGTCTGTGAAGGTGCTGTGACAACTCTTCTTGCATCCCTGGGAATTTGCAAGGAACACCGTAAATTCGAACCCAGAAACTCCTGAGTGATTCCAGAATAACCATGGCCTTCGACTAGTTCAGCATGATCATCTGTTGAGATGTTCAGTCACAGACACGAAACGTAAAGGGAGAAAAGAAAAATACAAGGTTAAAACGGAGCACTACGTNTGCGCAGCTTTGAGCCCCACAGAATGGGGCAGCGAATGTTATGTGGAAGGGCTGTGAATGACGACGAATGGTCTGTGAAGGTGCTGTGACAACTCTTCTTGCATCCCTGGGAATTTGCAAGGAACTCCGTAAATTCGAACCCAGAAACTCCTGAGTGATTCCAGAATAACCATGGCCTTGGACTAATTCAGCATGAGCATCTGTTGAGATGTTCAGTCACAGAAACGAAACGTAAAGGGAGAAAAGGATAATACACTTAAATGACCTACTAGAGAATAATTTTGACAATATCATGCACTGGTGTACATTTTACTCATAACCTTCATTGCAGAATGAAATATAGGATAATAATGTGATTCGATTTTTGCACCGTAGTCCAAGGGCATCCGACTGATGACAAGAACTGGATAGAGTACCCTACAGATCGATCTTTGTGATATTCATTTATTCTTTAAGCTTAGAATGCAATAATTGTAATATGTTTTTAAGCTTAGAATGCAATAATTGTAATATGTTTTTAAGCTTAGAATGCAATAAATTTAATATGTTGACAAGATTAGAATCTTGAAAAGAGCAATTATAAAATCCGAGGTTAACAAATCAGACTGTAGTTATTCCCAATGTATGTCAAGTTATCGTTGTACACGCTGGACTATTACCATCAGCGATGGTTTCTGAGGGGAATTAGTTTGAGTGAACAGAAGGCTAACTGTCACCGACAGAGCATTAAAACTAGCTTGCCGTAATTTAATTATCTTCACAAAAATTCGAATCCTGAAACAAAGCAACATTTTAAGTTCCGAAATTAAAATATCAGATCGTGATTATCGCTAATGTATGCTCAGTTATCGGTGTAGATGCTGACGATTACCGTGCGATAAGGTTTCAGAAGGATTTAGCAGGAGAGAACACTACCTGCATGTTGTTGACAAGGGGATTTTTATGGATGTTGTTAGCAGAGCAACATAAGACGAGCATTGAGGGATTTCATGGACCTGTTATCTATATAGACCCATCTTACCACAATGTAAGAAAGAATTTATGGATGAATGAGAAGAAAGAATGCTGTGTTGCAGTGTTGTGGCAGTTGGTATATGTTTCTAGTAAAGGTCAGCCTGGAGTATGAATGAGGAATCGAGTTATGATGGGAAGCTTCATAAAGTAAAATCCAGTAGCATCTATCATATAGAAGCGTTTTTTTTTTCAGAAGTTCACGAGAGAAATATTTCACACTGCATAGAAACTTTGCAGAGCGCTACTTTACCGTCCCTCAGGATATTTCGGTAAAGAAAACTGTTACAAAAACGTCTAGTATATGAAATATGAAGACACATCCGTTTGAGTCGAGGCAGTATACTGTACAAGGCCGATATAGCTTTCCGGCTATAACGAACACAAGGCGCAACTTTAAATGTGCACTGCACATATTGCTTCGTCTGACGAGTACCTATGTGTTGGTTAGTTTGAAAGTTAAATTATATTTTTTCTTCTGTGAAAGAGGTGAATGTTTGAGTATGTGGTTTCGACGCGTTTTCTGACCTAATCCTCACTGGTTTGAATAAATCAAATCACATATAATAAAAATATACATTCAGGGGAATCAGTAGTCAATAGCAATATCTGTTTCACACAGGAACCACAGAAAAGACACTTTAGAGAGAATAGTTCACTTTTTTAACCACCCAGCCGTAAAATCTCATGAAACGTTTACCTGATCCTTTCATCTGACATCCGTAAACCAAGGTTGGGCTTGAGTCACTCCACAGAAATGCCACGAGTGGACATTCTGTTTTGGAAGATCATGATGCGAAATAACTCAGAACTCCATATCTTTTCTTTGCTACGAAAAAGGGTCCAGATCAAACACTGGCCATTTAAATTGGAGTATCATGCTGTTTGTGACGTCAAGGTCCATGTTGGCTTGTTTAAAATATGCGTCAGTATTTCCCACCAAAATTGCAATTGCAAGGATACACATTGTTCTTCTTTATTTTTTTCGTTTTGCCATAAAAGATGTTTCTCCTGCGTTGTTGAAAACGTGTGAACTTATTTTGGCCATTTTCATAGTACAGTGACAATAATAGTATTTAAGAGAAAATAAGATCACTACGCAACACTGATCTAAACAACACAGTACTCCTTTAAAGAGAAGTCATGTGTGTGACATTACCCATTGAATTGCCCACATACCTGTTTTAAGCGATTCTGCAAGGTCATCTGTTTCCTGCCTTAAGCTTTGCATTTCACTCAACCCGTTCACACCTCGAAGAGAAACTGCGTGAAAGATAAGTCGCTAGTCTTTTGGGTAAGTTTTCAAAGACATAAACACCCTTACGCGTAATTTTCTACCGATACCTTTACTATCTCTGAAGACTTTTTTTTTTCCTTTGCTTTATTTTTTTTTCCTCGAAGCAATTCGAATCGTAGGTACTAGTTTTAGGTAAAACTGTATCGTTAGGAATAATGGTACATTCTGCTGTAACAGCTCCTAGAGATGAAAGAGATGGCGTCAGTTGCAATGAAAGTTACACGGTGGGTGTGTGGTGGTGGTGGTAGAAGGAAGCAGAATAATGTCCCATTTCCAAAACACTTGTCGTAAACAGTGCAACTGTACAGGAAATCCAAGTCGTAAAATAAGGGTGTCTATTTGTGGTAAAATCCTGTCGTAAAAATTTCAAAATGGCGCTTTGAAGCTGCCACCGCCATCTCTGAGGCCATTATTTGCCTGATGTCTTGCTGGTGTGTTTATTCGGTTTGTGCACATATTCGCACTGTTTGAAAGGAAGAACCATGCCTGCCTTTTCAGTTCATACCTGATGGAAAGGTGTACGCCCATAATACGGTGCTATACCTCTTTCTGGTACATGCCTTGAGATTTTAGCTCGGCGTTTTCTTGGGGTCGGTGGTCGTAAAACGTACTGTGAAGTACTGTCTTTTATGACTGAGCAAGAGACAAAATCAGCAGTAGGATGGAACGAAAGTGAGTGAGTGAGTGAGTGAGTGAGTGAGTGAGTGAGTGAGTGAGTGAAGTGAGTGAGTGAGTGAGTGAGTGAGTGAGTGAGTGAGTGAGTGAGTGAGTGAGTTTGTCTGTGTGTGTTTATGTGTATGTGTGTCTGTGACAGAGAAAGAGAGAGAGAGTGAGTGAGAGAGAAGGGGGGAGTGGGCAGTAACATAATCATTTAGTTGACTATTTGACCAGTCTCATTACGTCCATCTGAACGTCGAACTGTCCCTCAGATAGGCAGGCAGGCAGATAGGCAGACAGGAAGCAGGCAGGCAAGCAGGCAAGCAGACAAGCAGGCAGGCAGATCCTCAAACAGTGCTTTCTTCATACCCAGTCAAAAAAAAAAGAGGATATAATTACTACGATGACTGACCAATAGAATTCAAGGTCTGCTTCAAATAAAAGAGCCATCTTCTGGAGAGACTGGAAAAAAAATGAGCCTTTGGTTAGGGGTGAAGTAGGAAGCAAACACAGAGAAATGAGTATCACGGATATTAAACACAAGAGGGATACAAAAAGGGTTTGGGAGGGGAGAGGGGGGCGGACACATCAAGAGCACTCCAATGACATATAGCGAAGCGCCATCTTGAAACACTATCACAATAAAAAACACTGCCTGGAGTTATCCCCCCGTACAATAACTCTTGTGTTTAGAAGAGCTCGGTAAATCACAATAGTTGAAACGTAATGGCAAGAAACGAAACAAAAACAGATCTTGTAAAATCGTCAATAGAGCTGTGTGTGCCAAGAGCAGGTGTGTGGGGATTGTTTACGAGGGCACTGAGCGAGCTGTGTGTGGTTATCTCTCTATCTATCTATCTATCTATCTATCTATCTATCTATCTATCTATCTATCTATCTATCTGTGCCTGCTTGCCTGTCTGTCTATCTGTCTGCCTGCCTGCCGGTCTGTTTGTCTGTCTATCTGTCTGTCTGTCTGTATGTATGTATGTATGTATGTATGTATGTATGTATGTATGAATGTATGAATGTATGTATGTCGAATTTGTTATTATTAAATGACCATTTTCCGATTTGTTCATTATCTTTAATCTTTTTGTCTTCTCTGTCTTTAAACCTTCTTCGACCGTCAAATTCTCTGTCCATCGGTGTATTCGTTATAACTGATTCTAATCAGCTTTCAGTTACACCCTTGGGCAGGATGACAGTGGCTGTCTAGTTTATGAATATCTGGTCAAATCTGCCCATTCAGTACAGAAAACGTTGTATTATGCGCCTATTGACTTGCATGGGTGTTATGCAAAGAAACAATGTCTGCATACTGTACAGTTAACATCAGCATCGTTTGTTTGGTCCCTGCGGCGTTGCCAAAGGGCAAGCCACACCCTTTTCTTAGCAAAGACAGTATCAGTCTCTAGGCAAGCCAAGATGGCTGCGACTAATGCGGAAGAGACAGAAAATAATATGCTGACTTGCGAGTGGTGTTTGCTAATCTTACATCTTTGCCCCATTCATTAGCATACATACTACTGTTGCTTCTAGCCACATCCTCTTCCGACCCCGCGCCGTTGATAAGACATTCGACTAACAAATTTGAAACCGTAGATGGTTGGGCCATGTTGCCGAGTTTTTGTTTCCGGTGTTGGCACACCAAATCTCTATTGGGTGTGCACCCTTTCTCACTGTGACTGATACTCACCAGCCACAAACGTACCCCTGATACTTCCTTGGTTAAGGACCGCCCACAGTATACAAGGACGGCCTCTTTCGCGACGCTGCAAGGACCAGCCAAACGCAACCACAGTTATGGTACTGCTGAATTTTTCCTGAACGACACCCGGACGTTACCATGGTGACACACCTTTGATAACTTACACCGACGACCTGAGCAACATCAAGAACTCATCCTCAAACTGAAACGACAAAAACTCTTTACAATTCATTCTGCTTAAATGAATCTTTTGCTTATTTGCTAAATCGCTCAAAGGGAAAATAATTCTTTCTGTAAGGGTCGTGAACCATCAGCTCTGCATGATCCCAGCTTCCACTTAAAAGCAAGTTGTTGGGTTTCTGTTTTGTTCTTTCACTTCCGTCGAATTGCGATTAAGCGTAGTTGACTGCACTTCCAAGATAAAGAGGAGGAAGTGCTCGCGTGATTTGGAACAAACGATGCTCAACAAAGCAAGCGCATGTCAGCCTGCAATACTTCATCATCTCAAATGGTTCGGAAACATTATTCCAGGGTGATGGAAGACTTGCCGGCAGCCAGAAGTTTCCAACAACTGTTTGTGTTACTAGGGTAGGTGCGCATACTGTTTTCTCTACTTCTGGCGTTTACGAATGCTGCAGTTGTATAGAAGATGGTCCTGTGTGCATATATTTGTGTGAAATTCACTTTTGATTAGAAATAGATATGTGGAACGTGACATTAAGGAATCCACGTAAAATTTGATTTCACGGCCCAGTGCTATCTGTTGAGAGAAAACGCAGTTTTCTCTCACTAAGTAAAGGTGTAGATACGATCTACTTTATAAAAAGACAAAATGCATACGCTCTTCCCTCCCTCCTTCCCTCTCTCCCTTTCTCCCTCCCTACCCCTTCCCTTCCACTCAGTAACTGGTTCACATTGTCTCTTTGAGACTTTAATGCTTTCCAGTGGATTGAAATTAATCTTTATTAATTTTTCTTGTGTCTAGTTCAATGGCACTCTTTTCTTTCTCAACATTCCACATTTATCCAGCTTTATGGAATTCTCTGGCACTGTTCCTAACTCAGTAGAGATCATCATGACATTTCAATCTACCTTCCTCTCTATTTCTCCCATTTTCATCTCCTTTCATATATTTCATTTTCCTTGTCCATAAATTTTCATTCTTAAGCGAAGAGAAGCGGACAAAGCGAAGGAGGAGGACAGTAGGCGTGAATGAATTTTCTCCAACTCTCAATTTAATCCTTTGAAATTGTATGCGAAAGTTTGTTCATGCTCTTCAACCCAGAATCACATCCTGTAGCTATCGTGTCATGAAGCCCCACCGTTTCCCGTCTTCCCTCCACACTTTTAGCTGACCCCCTTAGCTTCCAGGAAACTAGCAAAAACACTGAGAGGAAGACTTTTTAGATCTTTGAGACCTCTAGATCCCGCAATCGCATGGTCATGGGAACCCCACCCCCTAACTGTTTTCCGGGAGTACCATCAACGAACTTGAGTTTCGGGTATCTCCATCAGCAGCATCCTCACCCGTTATCAGTTCACCTGCCTGCTCTTAAGTGTGACTGTCAGTTCTTTCTCAAGTGGGACACTCTCATAGACCAGCAAAAACTGTGCCCGACCTGTTGGAATTAGATTAGCCAGGCTTTGATATATTGTCTTCATCTTGTTTCGGCTTGTCAACAGCCACTTGTCTTGCTGTTTAAGTTCTGACGGTGAAAGTTTTCACAGCTTTAAATAATATACACGACCTCTCAAGAGCTCTTAGATATTTATGATGTATGCTTGTGTCTCGAATGCGAGGAATTGCATGTTGAAATATCTGGCCTTGTAATGCAAGGCTCGTCTGTTTATCTTTTACGTGGGACAGCTTAAATAGTGGTTTAGACTGAATGTCCAATTTCAGATTCAGTTTACTGAATCCAGTTTACAAAATGGTAATATAATGACAACCAAAAGTATCTCAATGTGTGGTAAATACATATAGACAAAATTCCATAACTTCTTGTCCAGACGTCGAGTGGCGACAAACAAAGAATTTCTGATGAAAAGCATTTACTTCGAGATCACAAACATTGATATTTCGGTGCAACAATCACCCAGTAAACGCGCTGTTCTTTTGTAATAAATATCTCTTGCTAAGACGTCACCCGGTACAAGAGCGGTAGATATTCAACTTTGATAGCAATGAGTTTGTAGTTGGCATGCATACAGCAATACATATTTATGCCTTGAAGTTGTCATAGTAATTTTTGTTGTTGTTGTTGTTGTTTCTGCGGTTGCTACTATTGCTGCTGCTGCTATGCTGCTGCTGTTTGATGATATTGCAAAGCGGACATGTTCAATTTTGCTTAGCCATTATGGACATCCTCGAGAATCATGACCTTTAGATTGACTGTACTAGTTCTTTGCAGGTTTATAATCCTGCAATATGCACCCCCCCCCCAAACTCTACTTATTTGCTCTCTGTCTCTCTCTCTCTCTCTCTCTCAACACCCAATTTCCCTAACATCCTAAAGCTATTGAAATCCTCTTCCTTCCTGTCATCCTTTTTACATTCACTGTCTACCATCTTGGTAATATCACTTCGGTCCATCATCCTCCTGTCCTGAATTATTTGCTGTCCTTGCCAACCGCCCATATTCTTTCATTCCCTTGCACTCCAGCATGTCCAGTATCGAAATCACATGAGTTTTTCTACCCCACCCACTACATGCTTCTTCTGCATTCAGTCTCCAATGCTCCACTCACGGTGTCAGGGCTTTTTGCATTCGGGAACCTGGAGTTCCTATTTGCAGCCTGAAATTTTTATGGTTAGTTTGTTGTGCTCCTTCAGGCCAGATTGCACCCCTGAGCTGGGGGGGGGGNGGGGGGGGGGGGGGGGGGAGGGGGGCATGCTGGACATGTTTGTCAAATGTGTTCAGGGGTTTGAGGACCTATGTCACAAGGGTAGAGTAGCGAGTGAGCCAGCTTTATTCTGTGGCCACAGGCATTTAGTCTGCTATGACCTGTCCAAGCATGTTGAAGCATTTTCTATTCCATGCGCCTTTATTGTATTTTTCTAGACATATGCAATAATTAACTTTTGACTTCTCTGCGGCTAGGACAGGTTTAGATACAGTACAGTGATTATAAAGGCGAGAACATGAAGCGATTCGTTCGAGGAAATCCAAACAGTTTCACCCAGCTGAACGTCAGCCGTGGGATCTTAAGAGAAAAATAAACTGTTGTGACAGCTAAAACACAGGTTTTTTCACTTCATCATATGGACTCTAAAGTTCGTATCACTTTCCTTGAAAAACACAGTCATATGAGAAAAGGGCTGAGGGGCTAGAAATAGACTGCAATTTCCTGCCAGTATGCCTTAGGACAGGGTTTGCCACGCTTCCAATATGAACTTCCTGCTTCATTAATTACAATGTAATTTGACCCTGACACTCAAAATTTTTAAAGCAAGCTGTATCCTCAATCGTTTTTGTGAAAAACAATAATGTTCAGCTTCGTTGTTTGTTTTAGAGAAGCTACAAGTACACAAAAATGAGATTCCCCGCTGTTATAGCCGAGCTAATTTAATACCTGCAGAAAACTTATACCTCGTCATTAGTATTCTCGTGCTTAAATCTTGCGTTTAATTTGCACGCTGCTACAATCCCTGGAAACACTACTACTATTTTGAAGGTTTACCTGTAGTTATCACGGTGTGTAAGTTTACGCAGGGATTTTCCATTTAGTTACCAAGTGTTTCGATGTTTTACCTTACAGGCCTAATCTCTCTAACCCTGGTCGCATTTGATTGTGAATGTGTTCATCTCTTACCACAAGTTCACATCCGCTGATTTGATGTTCTAACAATTATCGCACCACTTGAGTCGCTGCTGATTTCTGTTACCAGCTTGTGAATATACTGCCAACATATTCAACACAACAAGAAATCAAAAACAGCAAGACACACGTCTTTCAATGCCGTTCACTCCAGTTATAAGGGGCTGACAGCAGGGAGACAAAAATATTACTGAGCTCCACTTTGCTCTCTTGACTTCAATTTTAACCAATTTCCAGGAATTCTCAGTTTCATCTGATACAAAGAGGTTTAAGTGTTCCTCATTCACACATCTGGACTTCATGATCTCCTCTGACGGGAGAGTGTAATGACTAAGAAAGTTGCATCTCAGTAAGTGTAAGCATTTCTTTCTGCGTTAGCTTACAATGAATCACATTACACAGTGGGTTGTTGTCTCCCTTAATTCTGGACGTTGAACGTTTTACACAGGTACTCTAAGACTGCTACTTCAGCTAGAGACAGGGTGATCCAGAAGAGATAAGTTTGTCATAATGGCATTACAAATCAGTGTGAAGTGCGACATCGGTTTCAAAGTTTAAGTGTGATTCTACAAGAAAATGAGATATCCTGACTTTATGTTTGCTTTCATGATACAGATCTAGTGTCCTAAAAAAATATTCATCTAGTAAATTCTTCCATTTCTGTCGCTGGCAACTTTCGTGTACACAACTTGATTATGGACCTAGGCTAGTTATGCAGCAGAAGAAGCAGCAACAGCAGCAGTAGTAGTAGCATAAGAAGTAGTAGTAGTGGTGGTGGTGGTAGAAGAAGTAATTGTTGTAGTAGTAGTAGTAGTGGTGGTGGTCGTAGTAGTAATGTTGTAATAGTAATTGTTATTGTTGTTGTTGTTGCTGCTGCTGCTGCTGCTGCTGTTGCTGTTGTTGTAACTGCAGCAGATGAAGCAGCAATTGCAAGAGCAACAGTAAAACAGAGTGTAATGTAGCAAAATTAGTTGCGGACTGACAGTGCTGTTGTAGAAATTTTTGCAGTGGCCAGCAGACTTGACATACCTTGTACCTTCGTATGAGTTCAACTTAAGAACACTCGTGATGGCGATGGCAAAAACCTGCACTGGCCCACTGGAGCTGCGTGGCGGAATGGTTGCGGAGTTGGATTCAAGATTTAAAGGTCGTGAATTTGATTCTCGACCACGGTCGTGTTGCAAGTGCTTTGGGAAAGCATTTCATCCACATTTGCCTCAGTCCACCCATCTGTAAAATGGGTATCAAGCTATAGGCAGTGAAAGATATTAACAGAATGCCAGTGATCAGCACTTCCAAATGGCAGCGGTATTTATACTTCCCAGGGAGTTTAGAAGGTCTTCGGGCGATCTGGCCTGCTGGGGTAATAATAGTGTAAAGCTGATTGAGCGGGCATTAGCCTGGATACGAGACTTGTAAACTGCGTTATTATTATTATTACATTATCATTATTGTTGTTATAGGGATATTCAAAGAAATTTCTTAAATTGCAAACTGGTGTTTTCGCAGTGCTGCCTTTTTGCCCCCTCGACATATACGTAACAATAGCAATAAATCTATCTATGTCCTACGAGAAAACGCCTGGTTTAAATTTGCACGAGCCATTATGGCGTAATGCAACAGTCTGAAAGATAAATAAATAAGAATCAAAACAAAAAAACAAAAACAGGAGAGACGAATCGAAACAAACATAAACTTTGGGTTTTTTGTCCTCCGGTTTTGCGTAAACACAGAGTAATATTTTTATTCAAGCCTGCGAGTTCTTCCCTATATTGACCTTGCCTGTCTGTGTCGTGCATGCAACACAAAGATGTACGCTCTCTTTGAAGTTTCTTTGAGCGGCCTGGTTCACGTAATCAGTGAGACATGTTTAGACAGACTTGAGGGCTGTCTTCGGCTGGAAGCGGATGCAGAATTATGTGTTCGAATACAAAAATGATTATTCGAATGCATGCGTGCACATTTTTTGATGAAATCAGCTATAGTAATACTTGAGCGTGGGAAATTGGATTTCTTTTACACTTCCCACCCACGCCCCACACCTCACCCCCCTCAACCCCTCCCCTCCACACCCACATCAATTTTGAAACCTGTCTCCGAACTTTTTTTTTTTCTTTCTGACAATATTTTCCTTACATTCAGCTTGTCTTAAAGTTTGAAATCCGTTCTAAATAAGACGACATTGCTGTGGTTGATATGGTAATATAGAGATGCTACAAAAGCGGTGTCGTCTTTAATACGTTGCAGTTTATGTTAAAGGAAGAAATAAAATTATATGGAACAAGGCACCTGATGTAGATTCCTTGCGCAATGCAAACTTTTTTTTAACATACTTCAAGCCAGGAAAGTACATCCATAATTGAAAATACAGTACCTTTAAGAAGCGATTTAGCAATGCTGTAATTATAACTAGAAGGAACAAACGAGTCGTATTATACGACCAGTGCCAACAATGGGACAGCTGTCGAATGTCTCAAAAATCCGTGTTTCTTAAGAATCGAATCCGCCCCTCATATACCAGATGCCATTTCATTCCGTCCTTTGATTTATACAATATTTCTTGTGATGAATGCCTGATGTTGAAAGGCAAAGACTGTATGGACAAGTCTTTGTGAGCGGTCTCAAGTTGCATTTCCACAGCACTCGCTTCAAGATCGTAATGCATAAATCGTTAAGTTGAATTGACGGCCAGGGATTGATGTCAAATGTTTATAAGAATCTTGAAATTCATCTCAGTTGAAATGTTTTGGTTTCTTACTGAATTAAAAGGTCAGACCCATCTTAGAGTTCCCTTTGCGAAACAGTCGGACATTACATACCGTTTCTAGATCTTTCAATAGTCTTCGCAAGTTTCATGCGAAACAAACATTAGTAAAATTTGCTTATGACTTAAGACGTAACTGTCAGAATAGGTGTCAATGTACATTTTATCAGAATAAAAAACTACATTCTCAGGCACTGTGAAATGGTGAACTAATGCATGGACAAAGATAAATTGCTAAATACAAAATAGCTGACAAAGATAAAAAACTAAAACTATGTGTATGTTGATAATATATTGTTTGTCATACTTTTAATCATCCGTAAACCTTTCCCATAGTTCGCTTATGCAACCTTAACCCAAAACCCATATTTCGTAGCCTCACAGCTTCATTTTAGCAGGAACTCTACGTAATTTGTAGCCGTTCCTTTCACTTTTGTCAGCGCAGAAAGTGCCACACCCCAGCATTCCTCCTAATAGAAACTCTGTCTCTCTCCCTCTCTTTCTCTCTTTCTTTCTCTTTCTCTGTCTCTATGCTAGTGTGTCTCCGTCTCTATCTCTCTCTCTCTCTTTCTCTCTCTCTCTTTCTCTCTCTTTCTCTTTTTCTTCCTTTCTCTCTCTTTCTCTCTCTCTTTCTCTGTTCCTATGTTTGTGTGTCTCCGTCTCTCTTTCTTTCTCTCTTTCTTTCTCTTTCTCTCTTCTCCCTCTCTCCCTTTCTCTCCTCTCTCTTTCTTTCTTTCTCTTTCTCTCTCTCTCTCGCTCTCTTTCTCTCTCTCTCTCTCTCTCTCTCTCTCTCTCTCTCTCTCTCTCTCTCTCTCTCTCGTTCATGCCTTCTCCGAACGGAACCATGAGCTTTGACAGAAAATTCAGGGAGGTCTTTAACAAGATCTTGATCAAGTTTTTTTTCTCTGAACCTGCAAACACAGAAAAGTTTTTGTAACAGAACCTGACACCTAGTAAGCTTTCTTTAAAGACGGACAGGTGTAAGGAAATCTCTCGCTAGTGTAGAAAAATGCGAAGTAGAAATAATTCTACGCTCTGCGGCTATAAAAATGCCGTCCATCAAGGGGGTCGGGTTTAAAGGTCATTTGAATTTAAAATAAAATAAAAAAAATAAGAAGGATTTTTTTTTTACTTCTGCGGATTGTGCCGTAGAGGTGAAAGACGTTTCAGTTTTTTAAAAGCTAGACGTTAATCCCACATGCTCTACAGATGTAGATAGTCGCTCTGTGCTTAAGCCGTTGATTTCCACTATATTGTAAAGCGAAATCAGCGGGATCAGAGACATAAGAGAATATATTACGTTTAAACAAAGTTTCGGTTTAAACAGAGAAGCTTAAAAATACAAAACTAGACGTTTCTTGTTTTCTTTCGTTTCAGCGATACTTTCATTCTTTGACCGTTGTCTACTTTATCAGTATCACATGTTTATTATGTCCTGTTTCTTGCAGGTAAAGTTGTTTTGCCCGCAAACTTCCTTTTGAAGTTAAAGATGCCGTACAGTTATTCTTAAGAAGAGTGTGTTGTGTGTTTTGTGCTGTTTGATGTCGCCACAGCTGTTAACCTTGCTGCAATTTATTGATGCTAACAAAAATCTATAAATCAAGCGAGCAGAGATGCTAGGAATAAATATTTCCTTAATTCACAAAATTGTTGTCCTCCAAAGCATCGCATTACGAAATAATGTATTGATGGTATTCTTCAGCATTCTTCTTTGCATAAATATTGTTTTCTAAAACAGTCAGTAACAAACATCACTGAAGCCAGAATATGAAATTACGATGCTTTCTCTCGAGGACACTCGTTCACGCTTAAGCCCTGCAAGAACATAACGTTCTCAGCAGGAATTTTCTGTTTTATGCCGATGCAAGTAACCCATACTTCACCACATGAGTTCCTTTACCAACAAGATCTTTATAAGCATAAAAACATTAAACAAGGCAGAAATAAACCATAGAGAAGTAATTTGTTTAACTATCATCAAGCTTTAGCCAGAATAGAGCTTGGTGCTGTTTGGTTTGTTATTAAATCTCCGTGCGCTTTATTTGCTGTACAAACAAGCTTTGTAACAGAGTATCGTCCCTTGGCCACGGGCAGCTGCCTGTCAGGGAGGAACCTGGTTGGCGTGTAGAGTCTGTTGGGCAACTAGCTTGACAACCCGAATATCACAAACTGCCTTGTACTGTACTATTACAATATATACTCACTTTTGAGTATGAAATCTGGTCTTTGGACTGCTCAAAGATTTACCGTTTGGCACGGGAGCATAGTCTTTTGTTTGTTTGTTTGTTTGTTTGTTTGTTTGACGTCCAGCCATTGACACAATGTTTGAGTTAGGGTTTTGTGGCATTTCAAAACAAAAACGATCATACTTTGTCTTTTAGGATGTAATTATGTTTTTGGGTACAATTATCTATTCAAATTTACCCGGACAACTACCGATAGGCCTAGTCGACTGCGACAGGAGCATGTATAAACTTTTTGAGCTGTACAGAGATTCATCTTTGAATAGTCATGTCATAGGTTCGTGAAACTTTCTAACCTACGGGATTTTTATTTTTTTGGCTTAACTTTCTTCCTTGCTTACCTTCCTTCCTTTTCTATTTCCTCCCTTTCCTTTTCTGTTTTTTTCTTCTTGTTTTACCGTGACGGCAAATCCTCCAGTTTACTTCTTACCTGTCTTCCACAATGTTATGCTTACGTCGTCGTTGCCTACAGTTGACTTCATCCAGCACGTATTTATTTGTTTCAACAACCAAACTCCGGCAAATGTCACATACAACTTTTTAGCTTAACAAAACTGTTCTCCCTCCTTCTCACAACTTTAGCCTGTCCTCTCATGTTTTTTCACAACAGCGTATCTAGGTCGACATTCGAGAAGGCATTCACGTGCCCGAAGCCAAGCCTTGAGGCTCCGGATGAGTATGCAAGACGAGGTTTCTGAGAGCGTTTCTGAAGCGAGGAGAACCTGGAGATCGCCCTGCTCACAGTTCAGGATGACACTTGCTTCGTTAATGCTCGTCACCTGAGTAGTACAAACGAGGTGAATCTGACGAGAGACGACCAGTGAAAGCATGTGTTAACCACGAGCATCAGAATTAATGCGCTTGCACTCAGCGTGTGGGTATAGGTTTACACATGTTATGTGGCTTCAAAGACATGCTTTGGGCGACAAACAAAGAAGACAAAATTGTTTTATTCCTTTGTAGGGGTCTAAAAGGCGATGCTTTAGATTTTCTCTCAAAAAAACAAACAAAAAATTGTTCATATTTCTTTCATCAGCGCTTTTCTCTATTTTCGTCCAACCTCCTTTTCCTCGCCGTTTTCCCCTTCCTTTACCATTAAACCTCCTCCCTCCTTCCTTTCCCTTCCCTTCTTCTGATTCTTCATTGGCTTCCAATTTTCTGTTCTTCTTTAGCTTCCACTCCTTGATATGACTTCTGCCAGCTTCTCCGCCGCCTTCATTTTACTGTGACTTTCACTCCGTGAAGGACAGGGATATCCAAGCAATGACCTTCACATTTCATTGGTTTTCGTCTTAGATCCCTCGTGTTCTGCATTTACAGTTACTACCTATATGTCATTAAAGCCACTAAAGATAGGTCTACATTACTGCTGCTCCGCACTAAGGATATAGATATTATTTTCCAAACAAAACCTATCACATTGCACGATTTCACAGTCGCTTACCTCTGTGCAACCATGCGACTCAAGGGCGCCAGCCAGACTTTTTCTTCCCTGTATCTTCTCAGCATCTTCTTCTTTTCTCTGATACTTTGCGATGTTTTGCTAAAACCTACGTCTTTGGGAAGTTACAGACCTTTCCTTCAGTGCCTCGATGACATTCCAGATATAAACTCTACAATTCTCTATACGTTCACGATATTTGTTTGATCCATCCCCCGACGAACAAGTAACATCATTTCAAAGTGAAGTACAGAATAGTGTATATTTTGGTGCTCTTAATAAACCATCATGTTTATCATCAAGCTATGATCAAAATTATCAGACTTTGCGATGTTGTTCTCTACTACTTCCTAGTCATCCTACACCTGTGCTACGTGTGTGAGAACACGCGTGTGTACCCAAGTTCCTAAACTCATTGCAGCCATGCCATCTGACATTATATGAGATCTGAGGAGAAGTCGATAATATGTACACACGAACTTCTTGTATTTAGCATTACCGCCCACATAACTGGAGTTACTGGCCCTGTGTGTCTAGAGATGGGATAGCTTACCTTGGCAGCACGCGCGGCCATTTTGACGTTCCAGTTTTGCTATGTCAATGGTAACAATGCGAAACGGAGCTGCCAGGGAAGGCAAAGCGACAAAGCCGTGTTGTTGCGAATAAAACAATAGACGAGAATGCACCCAGAATCATTTGGATAATATTGTTTTTTCTAGGAGGGGCATCTGCACCAGTCGATACAAAGAGGTCTTTGAAGAAGGCGGATTTTGTTCACAAGACAAAGATCAGGCACAATGTAGCCGTTCGAGAATATTGTTTTCTTTTCAAAGAATGACTTGTGTGGTGCCAGTGTGTGTACACTGATTGACGAATGTGCAGGGGTTGGCAACTGAAACCCCATTGATTTTGATGAGAGAGAAAGAAAGAAAGAAAGGAAGGAAGGAAGAAAGAAAGAAAGAAAGAAAGAAAGAAAGAAAGAAAGAAAGAAAGAAAGAAAGATATGACGCAAGTTGGATTTGCCTTATCGCTGGAGGCTTACCACAGGCTCACTGATAAGTATAAATACATAAATACAATACAGTCATTGCAAATCCGTACGAACATGGATAAAAGTTGCCATCAATAGTTGCGATTGTTAAGCGACTTTTGATGAATTGGAAAATACATAATTTATACTATTTATAACTGTAATCTGAAAATGAAAGTTAGAGCAAATCATGATTAAGCTTGTTTGTAAGCCATGAGTTGGTCTTGTTCCTTGGGAATAAAGGTTAGGGATTATCAGATTAGGTTAAAAAAAATTTTTGAGAGTGAAAATAGTTACACATAGTTTTCGTCGTTTTGTAAGGGCACTGAGAAAATGTTGACTATGTGGTTTTTGCACTTACCCGCGACGCTGTACACAGGGGTTAAGAAAGTGTGGAGACATTTGCTTGTACATGTTTTCTTTCAGAATACATACCGTTTGCATGAAGCTGATTTCTTATTCTGTGAATCTTGATTACGTTGTTAACTGTTAATGCTCAGAGTGTTGTTAACTGTTAATGCTCAGAGTGCATGGCAATTATTTACGTTTATAAATACGTCTAGACAGCAACCTGTTTCCAGACTTCCATTCTCCAGATCTTTCCTGGTATCAACACAACGGAGAGGGTTAAGAAAGGAAAAGCAGCGCAAAAATATTGCCGTAGTATATTCCTATGTTTTGCTGACTGCAATCACTTAAATCCTAATACTCGGTTGGCCTTTCCCACTGACTAATAATGGAAATGAACATCTAAAATCTAAAAATATATAGAGATTATTTTAACAGTTCAAAACAAGTATATTTTTGGCCATGTCTCGGTGCTTGAAACGGTCCCCATAAAAACCCAGTTGGAGCCTCGGGCTAATTCAGAAAACAAAGATTAGCTCAATGGCAAGCCCCGATTCTTCCTAAATAAGTTTGCTTTAATAAAACTTAAAGTGGTCAGAGAAGTGACAAGTGCATAAAGACAGGCCATGGCTAAGGTCACTAGCCACTCGCGAGGTGGAAAAAAAAAAACGCTTAAAAATACAGCATCCCAAACAATAAGCGCAACCCAGGTGACTTTGATAGTGATGTGCGTTTGTAAAGTGCAGGTTGATACAAAATATACAGTTCTAGTTCTATTTCTACGCCGTGTAGATGGTACCATGACCATTCATTGATAATAATGACAACGATAACGGTAAAGCAGGGGGACCCACCACTGTGAGTAAACAACTGCGAGCTTGCGCATTAACGATGGAATCTCTCACCATCGTAAGAATTACATTAGTTCATCGGTGCTGATGTACCTTAGTAGCTTTTAACATTTAGAGTTAATGTAATATCTCAGATGGAAATAGATCCCATCGCAAGTTTTCAAATGTTCACAAGCTATTAACATTTTTTTTTCTCTTTGACTCCATCCAAATTTCTAAATCTGACACAACATTTATATCGCATAAAACCAGATAATTTATTTTCTCAGAGTGCAGGCAGTTCGTGGAGTAATCTGCAGTGTTATTAAGCGAAAAGGGTTCTGTTGGTACAAGATGGAGTTTCTACGTGAAACATTCTTCATTTCGCCATAGCGGCGGCACTCTTAAGTTTTGTGATAAATTAACATTTGACGTGACTTGATATTTGTTGGGTGCTAAATTGAATTGCTTTTCTTTCTACTGGTGGTCAACTTGACATTTGCAAGGCAGCACGGCACTTCTGTTAAGTTATCAGACTCCTGCTGCAAAGCATGCTTTTTCCATCTTTGGAAAAGGCGCGCAGAGATAAGCCGCAATCACATCTTTTGGTGGGAAAATGTCACAAATCCTACTTTTTAAATCTCTGGGATTTCGTTCACATGAGTTCATTCAGCCAGTGTCATTCACATTCCATTACATCTATTTCAAGTGGCTTTCAAAAAAAAAAATTGAAATTCAACGAAACAAAAATAAGGTTAATCATGCGAGCGAGAGATGGCTGCCTGGGATATCTGCGGTATAGTTTGCTGCGCCTACATTCAAGAATGGAATAATTAGAAAACCAAGGCGTCCGCTTTCATCGCGATTACAAAACCCCGTCACAGAGAATGCCAGGCGACAGAATAGTAAGTTCAACGTGTCCGAAAAAAACAACCGGAATAATGAAATCAGAATACGAGAAAATGGCGAAATCCAAGCGCGGTAATACGTGTGGGTTATTTTCCCAGCCGGCCGAGAAAAAGGCATCAGATAACTCCTGCAATAACAAGCTTCTTTGGGATGCATGTCATCACCTTTGCAGTTGTCTCCCTGTGGCTCCCTTCAGCGTTAGGCACCCCGCGTGCGTTTGCCTGGGAAAAACTCCACACTCTTTCGTAGTGAAGACCCATGACCTAACTTTTGTCAAAGGTCAGAGACCGAACATGTCTAAGTCAAAGCATTTTGCGATGATTTGTGTCAACATGGTGTTAAAAAAAAACTCACTTGTTGAGAGAAATTGTAGTCCTAGCTACTGTGTGAACAACAAAACAAAGAGCTGAGAAACTCTGAGGGGAATATCAAGAGCAGATTCGAGGGGTGCCTGCGCAAAGACCGTATTGTTATATGAATTATATAAGGGAGATAAGGCCTTTACGCAGGCACTCCTCGAATGTAGGATGATGGATGAACCAGTCCAAGGGGTGCCTTTTTTGTACGAACATAAATTTGATGAATAAATGTTTTTGGCACTTGTTTTGTTCGGGTCACACCAAGCTAACGGAAGATTTGATGGTTTTCTGTTTGTTTTCTTTTGGTTTTATTTTAAAATAAGACTGTATTTCTCGTTTAGACCTATGTAGATCTAGATCTGGTGAGGAAAAGAAGAAAGAGTGAGTCGGGAGTAGTGTGTCTTCTGTGTTAAGAATGCAATGTATCTTTCTCTTGATTAAAAAAATATATATTTAAAGTTGTAATTTTGAATATCCATCGATTGGTCTATTACGCAGGCAATAGGATGAGACTTTAAAAAGTTTATGAAACAATGAATAAAAAATTTTAATGTCAACTCAAAAACTACTACTGAAACAATTAAGCCGTATTTTGTGTGAATTGACAGCCTGCGTATTGACGATGGAATCTCTTACCATCGTAAGAATTACATTAACATTGCATGTTGAACGCTACAGAGGCTGCATTTAGCTCCAATGCACTAATGTAATTCTTACAATGGTAAAAGATCCCATCGTTTATGCGCAAGTTCTCAAATGAATTAGAGATTTGTGGAAGAAACAGAAGCACAGTTAACAGAATACCACCCACTTTACATGATCTGTTCTGACGTATAACATCAGTCAAAGTCCACGATACCTGGGTTCAGAGGAAATGAGCATTGCATGCAATACTTTTTTTTCTTATTTTGCCGATTTATAGAGTTCAAGTTCAAGTTCAAGTTCAAGTTTATTAGGCACTTGGCCAGTGACAAACATCAATAAGTTTACCAACATGAAAGAGTCTCAAGCATACTGTGCCCCACGTGATCCACCTTCAGACATTTCATAGAGTCACATTTTCTCAAATAAAATTTGTTACGAGCTTAAGTCTTTGAGCTCTTCCGTAAATCCTTATACCGTCATCCGGCTTGATTCTAGACAAAATTATACCAAGATTTGAAATTTTGTCTAACTTATGAAACATTATGCTGCATGGCAACGGGAAGGAAATGTTAATGAATCGTGCACTGAAAAATACTCAGAGCTCAAAATTAATCCTGAAAAAAAAAACCCCAACGATTTGTTCTGTAAATGATTCAGGAAAAGAAAGAAGAGAAATCTTCAGCTGGAAGCAAATAAGTGTTGTGTGATATTGTTGAAGATGTTCACCTGTTGAGAGTGTAAAGCCTAGGCGTGAAAGATTGCACCACGTAGCTGCTGAAAGAGGCTCTTAAAGTCAAGTGGACGATATTGCGTGAGTAAATTCCTCATTAACTGCTCATTAAGAGGCAGTGCGAGAGAGTTAAAGAAGAGAATGTAGGACATGAATTCTAAACTATGTACGCGATTAGCGTACTCTGAAGGCACTTTAAAGGAAGCAAGTATTTTGCAGGATTAGGTAGAAACCACAAGAAAGAAAGCTGCCATTTTGTAGGACTAGGTCGAAACCATATGATATTTTATTGTGAAAAAATGTAAAGACTTGGCTTGGGTCATTTACTTTTCTGTAATGCCATTACAAAGTATTTACTTTTCTGTAGTGTCATTACAAAGTACTTACAAGTCTTTGTAGATGGATCCAGAATATTCTATAAATGGGAGTATGCAGGTATCTTGATTTTTAGGGACCCACTGAAACAGGAAACAGATCATTCCTATTTTTTATGTCATTTTCCACAAGATATCGACTTTATGGACTTAATAAGGGAGTATCTCACAAAATAAGTTGAAAGGAAGTTTTGTTACTAGATCTTCATTGTTCCGAAGTTTAGACCGATCATCAGAAATTAATGTATCAGCTGGAAAACTTAGCAGCCTTAAAAAGTTGTGAGGCATTGGGTATCTTGAGTAAAATAAACTATTGTACATTATTGCCTGGACGTCATATTTGTGGACGAAGATATTTAACGTCATTAAATCAACATGCGTGATAGGTCTAGGTCCGAAACTGCCATTATTCTATGGTTTTGTTACTACCTATTACTTTATATCACAACTACATCTTACTTTATATCACAACTGCATCTTACTTTATATCACAACTACATCTTACTTTATATCACAACTAC
>JAWQUT010000068.1:4708-50327 GCA_033807755.1 Ellobium chinense | reverse complement strand
TAAGTGTTGTGTGATATTGTTGAAGATGTTCACCTGTTGAGAGTGTAAAGCCTAGGCGTGAAAGATTGCACCACGTAGCTGCTGAAAGAGACTCTTAAAGTCAAGTGGACGATATTGCGTGAGTAAATTCCTCATTAACTGCTCATTAAGAGGCAGTGCGAGAGAGTTAAAGGAGAGAATGTAGGACATGAATTCTAAACTATGTACGGCGATTAGCGTACTCTGAAGGCACTTTATAAAAAGCAAGTATTTTGCAGGAACAGGTCGAAACCACAAGAAAGAAAGCTGCCATTTTGTAGGACTAGGTCGAAACCATATGATATTTTATCGTGAAAAAATGTAAAGACTTGGCTTGGGTCATTTACTTTTATGTAATGTCATTACAAAGTACGTACAAGTCTTTGTAGATGGATCCAGAATATTCTATAAATGGGAGTATGCAAGTATCTGGATTTTTAGGAACCCAGTGAAACAGGAAACAAATCATTCCTATTTTTTATGTCATTTTCCACAAGATATCGACTTTATGGACTTAGTAAGGAAGTATCTCACAAAATAAGTTGGAAGGAAATTTTGTTACTAGATCTTCATTGTTCCGCAGTTTAGACCGTTCATCATTATAGTATCAGAAATTAATGTACCAGCTGGAAAACTTAGCAGCCTTAAAAAGTTGTTAGGCATTGGGTATCTTGAATAAAATAAACTATTGTACATTATTTCCTGGACATAATATTTGTGGACGAAGATGTTTAACGTCATTAAATCGACATGTGCCATAGGTCTAGGTCTGAAACTGCCACTATGCTATGGTTTTGTTACTACTTCTTACTTTATATCACAACTACCTCTTACTTTATATCACAACTACATCTCCAGCACTCTATCTTTCTAAACCCGAGTCAAAGCCTTTCAGCTTATAGATCTCATCTCCTTAATCATTCTAGTGATCTTTTTTTTCATGTTATCATTATCTTCATCTTTCCTTCTTTTACACACACANACACACACACACGCACACACACACACACACACACACACACACACACACACACACACGCACGCACACACACACACACACACGCACACACACACACACACACACACACACACACACACACACACACGCACGCACACACACACACACACACGCACACACACACACACACACACACATACATACACACACACATACACACACACACACACACACTCGCACAACTTCGTCACTCTTTCTCTCTCTCATCGTATCGTTCTCTCTCTCCCTCTCTCTGTCTATCTATCTATTTCTCTTGATCTATTTCTCTTCGTCTTTCTCTTCTTCTTCTCTCTCTCTCTCTCTTGAAAATTCTGGCTTATCTGGAATCCGAGGGATCTGCTTTGATCCTGGAGTTTGAACTGCAAATCTTCTGACTCTAATCCTCTGTTCCCCCTTCTTTCCACCAATTTTTTCTGTATTTCTCCACGCATTTCTCATTCTGGCGCGAACTGTTTTCCAGTGAAACTGAGCCTTATCTGTCAGCAACAACAACAGCAACATCGACTGTTTTAAACCCCTCCCCTCCTCACCTCCAACCACAGACGCTACAAACATCTGCCACCACACCACCATCATCAACACCAACATCGGCCGGAGGAAGCTGACACCCAAATGATTTAAGACAAAAGACAGGCACCTTTCAACTCAGAGTCTTAGAACACAGGGGTCTTCCCTTGCATGTGTTCGAAGTACGGAAAGATTTGTTGTGCTTAGCTTTCTTCCAGGGGTGAGAATCTGGGCCAAACACATGCGAACATTTACAAACCGATTTGAAGTACTCACACGCACACAACAGTCTTTACCTATTTCAGCATAATTCCCTGCCCCCTCCCCCCTACAATCCACAATCACCTATACCCTATACCTTTTACCTTTTCCAGTTTCAATCCATTAACAGTCGGCTGTTCCCATTCAACTGTGCAGAGCTTTTAAATTCCCTTCCCTGTCTCAAACAGCAAATCATTAACAGCGGATTTACCGGGGATGTAGGTCCAAACCGACCATCAAATTTGGCGTATTAAGATTCAAAATGGTCTGAAAAATTAAATTTGCCCTTATAAGAACAGTTTATTTCTATCCACTTCTTCCTCCCTTCCATCCATCTGCATGGAAAGGTTTCCATATTTGCAGGAACGTCTCCCTCCCCAGGCCTCTCTGTGTATGTGTGTGTGTGTGTGTGTGTGTGTGTGTGTGTGTGTGTGTGTGTGTTTGTGTATGTGTCTGCCTGTCTGTCTGTGTGTCTGTGTATCTGTCTGTCTGTCTGTCTGTCTGTCTGTCTGTCTGTCTGTCTGTCTGTCTGTCTGTGTATGTTCCTAATAATGGCTGACTGATCGAATCCAACCTGTCTCCGACGTCCTGCCCCCTTTCTTTTTAGCCGATGGTAAAATTCGTTACCAATGTGCTATCCACTACTTGCCTATGATCCTCACATTGTCAGCTAAATCGAATATCATCTAAGCATCTTTGGTCACCTAAATCTACCAGCCACACTTGCTTTACATAACAATAATTATCCACACAAACAGCAACATAGCCGCATGAAGGCAGCAATGACTACTTCGTACTTAGTTGTTTAATTGCCAAGCTCAATTTCGGTGAGATTGTGCCCCGCAGAACTGTTCAACAAGCTGGAAATAAAGTAACCGTCTTTAACTTTTCTGCACTGAATCGTGTAGGCCAAGAATTGAAAAACAAAAGTCCAGAACCAAAAAAATAAACAAACAACCAACAGAAACCCTGTGTTAATGAGTGGGCGAGCCTTACCGCCCAAGAAGAAAGCATCGCACTGCTTTGGCTTTTTTTTTTCTCTTTTATTTTGGTTTTACCTCGGCCTTCAACGTTCCAGCAACAAAATGACCAAAGGACTATGCAAAGTATACCCAGAGGTAACAATAATTACAGAAGACGTCCCATCTGCGCGTGTGCCACCAAAAACACCCCTGAAAAAGAAGAAAACACAATGATAGGGGGTTCTCTAGTACTTAAAACTCCATGGTCTTATCGCTGTCTTATGATCTACGCCTTGGTCGTCTGGTCTGTTATGTTGTGGGTGCATTCCTGCAGCAGTTCTTCGGCCAGTATGCTGTCTTAAGGCTGACGTGCGCGTCCATCGCCTGGGGAATGTAGCAGGATCATGAGGGGAGGTGCCGTGTGCTAAAAGGTATGAGGCAAAAGGAGTGGTGTTGGTGATGGAGATACAAGAGGGAAGGAAAGAAAGCGATAAAACGATAAAAAAAGGGCAACATTTTCTGCGGTCATCGGTGCCAAAAAACACAATACTTAAAAAGTGTCTCATCTTTCTCTCAAAGTTTTTGTCAGACTCATTCTGTCTGTCTTTCAACACATAATGCGCACACTGACAGATGAAGAGGAGAGGGTAATAGGGGAGAGGAGAAAATGTCCATTATTAAAGGAACTAAAATCCCATGGTTTTTAAAAAATCAAAAATTAACACAAGTGGTTTTAATAAAACAATTTTAACACGAATGTAAAATGCTTCCATGCTTGCGTGGTCAGAAAAAGCGAGAAAGTCCTAGTTCAGAAACTTTGAAGATGTAGTCTATTCTAAAGAAATTAAAACAGAGTTGCATATTATCATGCTACACCAATCAATTACATGGAACGTAACATTCAGCGCCTATGAAAAGAAAATATCATATACTCTACAAAACGTGTGATGGTGGATCTGGTTACGTATCTGGTCTTTTTTTTTTTTTCAGTTTAGGTCATAAAGCGCCCGAACACAGAACAGCACACATTATCATAAATTAGAGAACAGAAAGATGAAAATTTAGCGTTATATATCTACTTGGACACCGGAACTAATATACTTTAACCCTCTAAGTCCCAAGAGTAGTAATGTTACTACAGAGACACAGCCGGTTCTTTCAGATGTCTTGAGTAAATGGTTTAGATTTTTTCGACATAATTTTTATACTATTTATTGTTATGTGGTAATATGAGTGCCATTGTACTCTGGTTCTTCGAGATTCAAGTCTAAATATCACTTGTTATGGAAACACTAAGCTCATGTGCCACATATGGCACAGTGGGTCTTTGAGGGTTAAAAGATCCATGTCTGTATTATCCTTCCTGCACATTTAAAACTCGCTCCGAGGTCGCCCGCACGTGCATGTCCGTTAAGTTGAGTAGAAATCCACAATCAAAACTCACTGCCGGCGGCTGTTGGGAGTCATTGATGCGTTGTTGCTGAGCCATTTGGGATATTCGTGAGAAAAGGTCCCCAGACAACGATACCAGATGGGCTCAGTTGGTCGGACTCGCCAGGTAAACATGAAAATCAGGCCCATGTGTGTGACAGGGGCGTTAGAATGACTGCTGGTATCGATACCACTTTCAGTTAGCTCAGATATCGTTTTGGGGTTTTTTTTTCGCACAGTGGTGTCGTACTACTGTAAGTATTTTAATTTGTTTGAATATTTCTCTGTTTCTATTTAATCATTATTCATCTTTAAATGGCCGTTTAGATTTCTATTCTGAAAGGAATGGTGCCTCTGCATAATGGAACTTTACATAATTATCTTTATTTTCTTTGTTTGAGCGTTTGGCGTTAAAATCTGCTCACTGTCACTTAAAATCACACAGTCACTGTTAAATTGACACCGAATTTTAAAATGATTAAGGCATTTAAGGGACACCAAGAAAGTTATAACTTAACTATGCAGTACCGTAATAGGAATGATCGTGAAAATGATAGTGACTTTATGAGAAACACTACCTCTTTCCTTTGGGGATACCGTTGGACGGGGTCAGGTGCAATAAACACAGGATTTGTGTGATGTTATAAATACCACTAGTAAGAGTTCTGTTTTAAGAGAATCTAACATTATAACATTTTCCTTATGTTCCTACATTCGTCCAAAATGTATGAAAAGAAGGTACATCTTTTTCGTCTGTTTTTCAACTGTCTTCTCTAGAGGCTGTGCTTGGCATAAAGCCGATAATAATGATTATTATTGTCCTCTGATTCTTGATATTGTCTACTCTCACCCCTCCCCCACACACATTAACATACACACTCCGCCAGTTTCAAAACTCCACACATTTTTTTGTTTGTTTGTTTTTGCCTATAGATTAGCTCTGCAGACCAAGGATTTGCCCAGCGTCGAAATATGCATCGACAGGATTTACAAAATCATTGTGTTCGATACCGCCCGCATGTTCCAGTCATGACTCTACCTGAATGCTATGATTGTTAGGTTGAGGGCGAGACTGAGATGAGTAGAATGCCACAAATGAACCCTATCGGATCGGAGAGGGGGTCACAGAAGAACTGGACGGAAGGGAAGCGGCTGGCAGAGGGTTAAAGAAGATTAACGGGAAGGACTCAGGAAGAAATGAGGAGCAAATAGCAAGGGTTAAAAAGAGCGGGAAAGACAAGGGGTCGCGGGTGATAGGGTAGGAAGGGCAATATCCAGGACTCTCCTACATAGTGCATGCTTTAGAGTTAAAGGTTAGGGTTAAGGCTAAGATAGAGAAATCACACGTGAGAATTCATAGATAATGATAATGTCTAGAGTCTGTCCCAAGGCTGCTTTCTTTTTCTTAACGCAATACTAAACCCTGTCCGTAATCCTAGTCCTAATCTAAACTCAAAACCAAGTATCGGGTGCCTGTGAGGAAGTCTGCTGAGTGTCAAAGAAAGTATGAATGAAGACAGAATGAAAGAATAAAAGGAAGGAATGAAGGAAGAAGGAAATGAAACCAGAGAGGAAGAAAAGAGCAAGAAAGCAAGAACCAATGATTGAAGAAAATAAAAGAAATAAAAATAGAACGTGTTCCGTTTGTAGATCATATTGGTAAGAATATCTAAAAGAAGAAGAGTAATGGAAATGAGAGGATGGGTATGGATGTAGGTGTATGAGTGTGTGTGTGTGCGCGTGAGCAGTCAGACAGGCAGACAGACAAATAGATATGGAAGCGAGAATTGAGCACAAAGTGAGAACAAGATTCAGATCGAGGAAAAGAGGAGAGAGGAGAGAATGTATATAAACAAAGATAGAAAACCTGCAAAAATGGGAAACGCCCGAAAGTTATCCCATAACTGTGAGTCTCAGACTAATCTAGTCAAACACTGAAACCTGGAGCACTCTACTCCAAACACCTTGCCAACAAGGAAACCCATTGTTCTCCTTAGTAAGAAACATGGGGAGAAGCCCTCACCTATCCCGATATCATTCTCCAAATACTTGTAACTTCTTCCTCCGCTTATTGTTTCAGCTATGAGAAAGGTAAGCTTGGGCCTGTTAGGGAACACATAGCACCGATCTGCTCATTACCCCGTACGAGGAACGCCAACTCTTCCCAGGATTTTTTGTCATTGTTTTGGCAAGCGTAATGTATAGTGTGATGCTCAATTGCTTAAGAAACACAAGCTAAGGAAGAAATCCTGAAAAGTGGGGTCACAAAATAAAAATTAGAAGAAAAAGAAATTGGCCGCGGGGTACACGTATACGAGCAGATCCACTAAATGTGCCACTCCCTGGAAAGTATTTCTGAGCAAGGTTTGTGTTTATTGAAAACAGTGTCTGGCATTCTTCTCTTTTCCTTCCTTCGCAATTTTTCTTGTTGTCCCTTCTCTTTGGGCTAGTGCACTGTCATATCTATATATTATTAGAGTCTGATATTAGTTCATCATGTCTGTAATGTTTCTTTCTATATCCTTGAAACATGAACAACCCAATTAGAGTAACAATGCTATTTGAAGAGCCTGTCTGTAATACTCATGCAGTCCAATTTTCTCGGTGTATAGAATTTCATTTAACATTTCTTTTTATTTTGTCTTATTTTTCATTCTTCAAGATGAGTATATCTAACACTGCTGATCTTAGGGACAAAAACTATTAGTATACATGGAGATTTCGGCAAGACATGTGAATATTAAATTTGCGTAGCGTTTCACATCTTTACAGAGGATAGCAAATCCTGTTATTCAACATACTTGAATGTGACTTCACAAGCACTTCCTATGGAATGGCCCAGTATTTGTTATAGTGGTTTTGTTGTCGCTAAAAATCACTTTTAGAATTCATTGTAGGCTATTTTAAGTGTTCACTGCCTTCTGGTGCAATCACAAATTTTTGGCTTTGCTTTTTCATGGTTTTTGTTTTTCTCGATCTTGTGACGAAATGTATGAACTGCAATATACGAGGTTTGTTCGCCGGTTTTTTCTTTTATTCTCGTTCATGTGACTCGATGAATCCTGAAATGTATGCAGATACGCTGAATAACCTAAGTGAAATTTGCCTTCTGCAAACATTGATAACATTATTCACCATCTTTAAGCGCAAAGCAATCGTTCATTATTTTGTGCTTTCTTAAGTTGTAAATTTCAGATAAGAAATGTAACTTGGACAGTGACTTGTTTTGTAAACGTAAAAGCAAATGTGGATTTTACTAATTTCGATCTCCGTCTATAGCTCCGATGATCGCAAATTTATATCGAACTCCACTTGCTAGGCATTATGTTTGTTTTCCTGCATGTTTTTGAGTATTCCGATGATTGCGATTTTATACTGAATTCCCGTGTTCGGTTATTACACTGATTTCCGAGATGTGCATTTTTAATGCTGTAAGCCGGAGAGAAACTTTTTAATACTGAATTCCTGGTCTGACTAAAGAGGTTACATGCTATTTGTGGTAATGCATTTTTATATCGAAATCTCACTCACCTGTTTTATATCCAAATCCTGTTTTCTGCATCACATCAATTATATCGAAATTCGAAAGGGTTACTGTATGGAATTCCGGAATTTAGGATTATACTCTGTCCCTACCCGATCATCTATGTACCTAAACCTAAGTCATTGTCACCGAGGTCGTCTTGAACGGGCGACCACCCATGACGGTTTGGAATTTAAGAACTGTTATTTAACATAACATTTGCCTACTTGTTGTTTAGAAGTTTTTAACGCGTGGCGCATATTTTAACGCTACATTCCTCTTCAACATTTCAACCTCAAGCTGAATAACAACTTGTGCGGAAAAATCATCTCGAGATTCCAGCATGTTATTGTTTGCCTCGTGTCAGGTTTTCATGATGTGAGCCAAAGAGCGTTAAAGATATGCTTTAATAAAAAAATAAGGTTAAGTTTATGTTCCTCTATACTGACAAAGTGCGTAATAAGCACAAAACTGTTAGCCATAGTTTATACTACTATCAACAATACCCACTCTCCGAATGGCATTGTCATGTTTGAACACTAACAATAACAAGGCATATAGTAGAGATGGCAGACAATAAAACATGGCGCAACCTTCAATCCTTGAATTCTGATCAGGAGAAGCAACTCTTGTTTCTGCCAATTCAAAACAACAGCTAGCGGTTACATGAACTTTCACAAAGAAGATTAATGTTTACAACCTCTCTAGATGGGTAGAAATAGGAAACGTAAAACTAACACAAAACTCGGCATAGACGAAAACGATAAAACGATGGCATATCAAATTTCAAGGATGTCTCGATTCTTTTAGGCCTTATATTATGAACGTGTTCTCTTTGTTTGTTGTTGTTGTTGTTGTTGTTTGTTGTTGTTGTTGTTGTCGTTGTTGTTGTTGTTGTTGTTGTTGTTGTTGTTGTTGTTGTTGTTAATAGTACGCTACTGGCGTGATCCCAAGCATTATGTAATATTCTATTTTTCCATTCTTGTATCATTTCCAGCACCCCCAGGCTTCAGAATCAAGTTGGATTTCAGAGACAAATTCATCCTGGAAAAATCTGAAGGCTGCAAGTACGATTACCTAGAGGTTCGGGATGGCCCATTTGCATACTCTCCCGAGATTGGTCGGTTCTGTAATGCGGAGTTCCCTCCCATTATCATGTCAACAGGCCGCCATTTGTGGCTGAGGTTCAAGACAGATGACCTCCTCCAATATGGCGGATTTAGAGCGGTGTATGCTTACCAAAAAGACAACAGTAAGTTCAACGGTTTTTTGAGATATAGAGGGTCATAATGGCTAATGGCGATTCTTTGGTATTGGTGGTCGTGCGAGTGATGGTGCTGCTGATGGTAGTAGAAGTTATTGTCATGGTAGTGATGGTGCTTGCAGTAAGGTTATAGTGCAAGTATAGGCCATGAAAACATGGTTGTCGTACTTGTTGTTAGTGGTGGTGGCGGTGTAAATGATGGTGACAAAGATAGTGTGATGCCAGGTGGTGAGTTATTATTTTATTCATTATCATTAAAGGGAAAGAATATGAACCCGAAATTATATTATCTGGAAAGTGTGTTACTAAGGATTTAACGAAAATAGATTTTATAGATCAGTTTTGAGAAGAAGGATAGGAAAGTTCCTGTCCTTCCTGCGGATCGAACCCAGGCACACTCAGTGATGTAACAAGAATAAATATAGAATTTATTAGATGATCACTCTTTTAATTGCATTTTTTTTCTCTATGCTCCTGATGAGTTGTTATTAAGTAGAGCTGATTGTATATAAATATTGCTATACTTTGTGCAATGGTGTGTAAAGGGACCGTCTGGTATGAAGCTCTTGTTTCAAGAATTTTAACGTTAAAGCTGTGTAGGTGTGCAGTAGATTATAGTAGTCATTTGTTAAGATGTAATTCAGATTTGTATCCCATTTTTTCACTGTGGTAAGCCAGCAGGTCATGCCATATTGGCATCAGCCGTACGAATTTTAAATGTTCTTGCCCCATTAAGTACTTTGACCTTAATCCTCCATCAGTGACATAGTGGGAAAAAAAAACACCACTAGATATCTGTAAAGAAGTCGCTTTTTATAAAGGGCCGTAAATTGATCAGTACAATATAATACAATATGTATCTACTGCGTTGTTGAAATTTAGTTTATTTGCTCCCAATTTCAACAGTTTAGCTAAGACTTCACTTCTCATTCAATTTGTCCATCACATCATCACTAAAAGAGTGACAGTGGACTAATCATTCTACTGAGAATGTTAAAGTGTGGCTATTTTATATACATTCTATTCAGTTATCAGATACTAGCCTTATAAACATCTTCTGGTGAATGCCTGTGGCATAAACTGAAGTGTATTTAGGAAGCATGAAAGCGTATAAGGACGAATAGCTTGGGAAGAGAAAGAGATAGAAAGAAAGACAAAAAGAGAGAGCACTAGGTAGCTGAGTGATAATGGAAGTGGATGACAGTCGAGTTGTGAACGTGGATGGCACGATAGCTAGTAACGGAAAGATTGATGTGCGACAGACAACAGTAAGAAATGAGATATGAGTTGATAATTTGTTAATATTAATCAAATGTATATTGATGTTCAGTATTGACATATGCCTATAATAAACTAAACTGAAACTGTATACATAATAATCTGACATGTAATATCTTTGAATCAGACGTATGATCAGAGGGTCTCTTCCACGCAGTTTGTTAACCTCTTTGTTTTTCTCTTTGCAGCCCAGAACGACGGCGCCGCTGTCAGCAAAGGTGAGCCGACGACATCATCCCACGGTGTGTGCTTGTGTGACTGTGTGTATGCATGTTTGTGTGTCTGTGTGTCATCTTTTTGTCAACTGATATCGCTGTCTTATTCCTTGTCCTGTTTCTCAAATATTCTGAGTACCTTTTCGTCTTACTGGGTCATTAAAGTTGTTTTTGTTGTCGCGATTATTGTTGCATTATACTGTAAAAAAGAGAAATATCATTCTAAGCTTTCCTAAGCTCTTTTCCATACTGTGGACTTGCATGTAGACAATGATGTTAACTTTGGAGCATTAGCTATTTCTAAAGAGTATTTTGGCAAATAAACACAGAAAACATTAGAATAACGTACGTACAAGTATACGTCTTCTAACCAACGGGCTTATCTTGGGTTTATTGTCAAAACTTTTTTTTTCTTTTGCACATACGCGGTGATCATGTCAGTAAAGGAAGTCACCTTCCAACAAAATATTTATGTGAAACTGCAAATGCTCTTGATGAGATAACAGAATTTAGACACGAATTTTGTTGAAGCAAAGAGTTATATTAAAATACGGCCATTTAGTTTCTTCAAAAACAGTTTTGGCAAAGATAAGCTTTTTTGTCAGATGGCGTTAGAAATATACCATTCTACATACCAAATTAATTTCATGCTCAGAGATCACCTCAACAAAATAATACAACTCATATCTATGCATTTTGTTCGGTTGTTTGTATTTATCATTATCGGTACAATGTAACAACAAGTACAGTAAAACATCTTTTTTCCAAGATCACGTGTTCAGAAGCACCATCTCTCTACAGTCAACAACACACACTATCCTTTTTTGTTACATCCATTACAAAAAGATCACTTTCCAGCAAGGGAGACAACATATCCCTTATTTTGATTAAGGACAGCTGGTACATACAGGCACTGAATAGCCACAACTGGACTATAATTACAGCGATCTTACAGTAATTACAGTTAATAAGTAAAACTTTTTCAGACTTTTCAAAAAAAAAACAACTCTTCATTCATTTCCTGGTTTATTCAGTTTAATTTTTGTGTATATTCACCTCCCTGTATTCTGATTAAATCTAATCTGTGTTTATTTAGACAGTTTATATTTTTTACATTGCAGTTCCTAAAAACAGCCTTGCGTAGATTTTGCATACCTGTACTGAGTCCTCCTTTAGCTCTCCCCCTCCCGGAAACAAAAACAAACGAACAAAAAATATATTAATTAATACAATTACTAGGTGGTCCTTCTTTGCAGTCCATAACATAGGATTAATTCTGAAAATAACAGTGATTATTTTCTATTTTTTTTTTATACCTTGCGTGCTCACAGCTGTCTCTACCCCGTGCCGCATCCCGGTCAAGCTGAACGTAGAGCAAGCTGACGGCATCCTGTCTTCTGATGACATACCCTTTGGTGACGTCAATGACCCACTTTACCCCAAAGGCCAATCAGTGGACTGCACGTGGGAGATCTACACGGACCAGGGTCACGAGGTAAGCTGGGGGGAGTGTCGTGTGCATTAGGAGTGTAGAGGGAGACATGTAGGTAGGAAACAGAGTGGTGGAAATGGAACTCACACTTGAGAAATTCGATTAATGGAGTAACATGTAATGTTGGTATTGCCCACTCTTTAACGATATAAATGACAGCATGTGATCCAAATTTGGAATGGCATAGCTGTAACAGAACATCTCTTTTGGAACCAGAGCCCTTTCACCCCCCCCCTCCCCCCCCCCCCNGTATTTGCGAAAGTATTTATAATCTACTGCACGCTGCAAACTTTTGCAGTGTCATATATGTATTCAGTGCTCGCTGTCATCTACGTTAATTTTAAGCAAAATCTAGATTGGTCTCCACTGTATGCATATCTTCATGTCTTCTTTTTTTACCCTTTCCTTCACGCTGCGTCACCACCCATTCTGTGAAACAGCTGTTGTGACAGTCACTAGTAAAGCACCTATCCCAAACATGAAAGTTCTGTTTAGATTCTTCTGGGATTTCTTTCATTTACTTTGATCGAAACTCTTTGCGGACGTGAACTAAGTTCACGAAAAGCGTCCATATTATGATATCCTATCTGCCCAAACCTGGTGGAAGCCGTCTGTAACAAGACGACAAAGTTGTCATTAAATTGAGCTCCGAAGGTTAGGCAGATTTTAGATGTGGGCGTTAAAGAAACAAAGAATCTCTCGAAATGGATGTGACAAAAATGAAATAATATAAGCACGAAAATATTACTAGATCATATTTTTCATGTGGCCATAGTCATCCTTTCCATTTTGATCTACATTCGCTAGATCTACAGCCTCATACCGTGTCACCATCACTAGCGACGATCTCTACTCTGAACTTAGTGGAAAAGTCAGTGTGTCGATAAAGGAGCCAGTTTTATCGTTTGTCATAGTATGTACACTCTTGTTCAGATTCCGTGGGGAATACTGCGGCCTGCTTTTCACTCAGGAGCTTACAGACAACAAAATCTGTGAAAAAGTGAATAACAGAAGGTCCGTTAATGAAGCTGAAACACTTTTCTTTTGCTAGTTTGATTAGCAAGTTGTTTGAGAGCATGTTAAAGCTGTCTGTATATAAAGAACTCAGCCCCCTACGCTGTGTCTTCCAACCAACCTCAAAATACCAAGCTATTTAGTCTAGAAGTAGACCTAGTTCTCAGTTTGGGAGACTAATCAGACCGCCTGTCTTGCCGCAGTGTAGCTTCGAACATGGCTACTTGTTGCAGCCCGTCTGGAGTGATTGATGGCATTACTAATGTGGGTTATTCCGCCTGAACCACTGAATGACTAGAATACTCGTTCTTGAATTGATAGAAAGAGAAAGCGCAGTTGGCCATGCCAGTAGATCAAGTTAAGTCGAAAAGAAGATTTCTGATAGTCCAGTGTGTTTTCCGCCCACAGTAGATTACCTGTTAACAATGTAAACCTTCGTGAGGCAAGCATGTGTCGACCACGTGAATATTAGTCTAATCAATAGGACGAGCATCGTGTTCAAAATGAGACAAACAAACCAAAGCGAACTGTACATGATAAGGTCACAGTTTGGGAATTTGACCTTAATTGTTGGTGAAGTCTATTTGGCACTTATTATCCATTGTATAGTGCAATGTCTGTCTCCAGACTTCCATGGTTGTAAAATCTCTTCGAGTACAAGTGTTGACAGGTGATGGAGGGGTAGGAGGTGGGGTCGATAATAAGGATACACACATATCTTAGTATGACTTATCTTCTTTCACGTGAAGTCGAATGAGTCAGCACGGATTATAGTATTGTTAGTTACTACAAATTCAGTTTTTCATCAGATACTTTTTTTTCGCTTTGTTTAGAAATTGCCTGTCCCAGTTATGTCGTTTCAGTATTTGTGTATAATTAATAATGAGTGTTTTAAGATTTTGATCTGTAATGAGAGATTATCTGTGCTTGTTGGAGTGAGTGTGTGTGTGTGCGCGTGTGATTGTGATTGTGTGTATGTGTGTGCTGTGTGCTTCTTTGTATTTGTATTTGTGTTTGTGTTTGTGTAAACGTGTGTGTGGGCGTGGGTATAATGGGTGTGGGTGTGCTGCTTGCCTGTGCGTGTTTATGTGTGTGTGTAAGTGTGTGTATGTATGTGTGTGTGTGTGTGTGTGTGTGTGTGTGTATGCGTATGTGTGTTTGTGTTTGTGTGTGTGTATGTGTGTGTGTGTGTGTGTGTGAGAGAGAGAGAGAGAGATAGAGAGAGAGAGAGAGAGAGAGAGAGAGAGAGAATTCAGAGAATTCAACGTGCTTCTTGTGTTGGTTGGTGTCTAGTCTAGAGCTATTTTATTTCTTCCTTTGTTGTTCAGATTCGGAATTGCTCATCATTAAAATGTATCATTCAACCTCTAGATCACCCTGTCTTTATGCTTGCACGCTCACCCGGGCAAAATAAGCCACAACACCTACATCCATCACTTCTACTCACTACTTTTTCATTGTAAGAGCTATATGCCTGGCTGGTGTAGCATGTAAGCATTGGCTTTTATTTGCTAATGCATCCTGTTTTCGGACGCAAAGTTTGATGACGCAATCACACTGCTATTTTACAATTAAATTTTGCATAAACCGGAAGTGAGCAATGTTGAAGATGACTAATTAAGAACTGTTTATTAAGGCAAATGTCATACACATTTAAACTAAACCTTCTTGGGTCTTAGCTAAAACAACTCTCCTGTCCCCTCCCTTCCAACGCAAGACCCAAAATCATGCAGTTAGCGGTGTGCACGGCGATTGCGGATCAGTTTGTTTCGTATGAGAAAGGTAAAAAAAAAAACACGCGCATTCTTTTATGGGCCATATGGATAGTTTGGCCCAGCACTGTGCCGATTTTGTAGACATTTCATCTATTCAGAGGCAATCTGGTGCGGTTTTGTTGAAAACAAATAGACGACATGTAGGTTACAACAGCGTGGGGTAAAGATGGCACGTGTTTGAATGAGAAATGGGCATGAAATAAAGAAACAAAAAACAGCGATGAGCATGCAAACTTTCAAGACAAATCTGGGTTTGTACGCAATCTGCAGACCCCACAGCGCGAAACAGAGGAGGGGAATGGGTGGTGGCATGCTAGAAAGGGCCACTAGGAGTTATGTTTAAGGGTTTTAAGTACAAGACGGGAAGAATTGTTAAAATCCGTGTAAAAAGAGAGAAGTGTCATGTTCAAGACTGTTAGTACGAAGCCCTGGGAAAAAGACTTTCGGACCATATCGTTATAGGTTCAGAAGCCTAATCCAATTTCCCTCTTTGAGCCAATAACTTGTTTTCTCGATTGTTACTTTCAATAAATTCCACAATCTGTTAGTCTTCTGTAATAATTTGGAGAATTTAATTAGCTTTTTAACAATGATGTTTGAAATATAAGTATTTTATTTCGTTTACGAACAGTTACCTCGAAATGCGTAAACAATGGAACAAGCTGGCTAGGTTTCTAACGACACGTGCTCCTCACAGAAAGCCACACCGAAACCGAAGAAAATGATCGAAACTTCAAGTTTAGTTTACAAAATCAGGAGAGAATGCAAACTAGTTAGAGGGCAGGTTTACAAATCTAGGGATCATTCTCCATAACCTGTCCAAAGGCCAGATTTTTTACTGTCTTCCTAAGGTATAGGATCAAACCCTATTTTTATCCAATTAGGAGTCCGTAAACTTCCTTGTGCAGACGACATGCGCCACCACACGGATTTGATGCAACTAGATTTCTTTTTCAATTTCATACCCACTCCTTTACTGTTATACTGGGCCACATCAATACCGAGTACTAGATACCGGTGGGATCTCGGTATCGATTTCGCCAGGTACATGTAAACAATGGAGTATTTGGACATTATTTTTTCCTAGTAGTTTAAAATTTGAAGGCTTCATGAGTTGCTATGACTTGGTAAAGAGGAGCCTGTTCCCACACACTGTGTACATAGAGTTTTCAGTAAAACAGAAAAGCAGAGTGTAGCTGTAATTATGCTGTTATTTTAGCACCAGGTGGCGGAATCCGGCATATTCTCATTAAAATTTTATTGTTGTCATGATCTACACATTATGTACTTGGATTTTGCATCCTTTTTTACTATAATAAATGGCACATGAACATAAAGACTGTGTATGGCTATGCACATTATTTGGTTGCAGTCATGTTTTATGCAAAATAAAGCAGTAGTATCGGTATCGATACCCATAAAGTTACTCGGTATCGAATATTAAGCTAAAGCCCTGGAATCGTTTCAGCACTACCTTTATTGTTCATCTCTGCTGTTTTAGCATAAGCTCACTCGTAGACAGTGAAATTGTCACGAAAAAAAAAAGTATACACCAGGTCCTCTGTGTTTACATTTCTCATGAATCTTGAAAAAGTTGAAGATATATTTCTCTAGGGCGGGACAATGGCATTCTGAAGAGTATTCAAAGAAAAAAGGGGGCATAGGAGGAGTAACAGTGCTTCTTGAGGTGGGAATCACCCATTAAATGAAAGTAGGCGTGTATCTACATCAGATGAACAACAAGGACTCAGCTACAGATACACTGTACCAGCTCTTCCCCCTTGCCCCTTCAGTGAGAAAGGGGGGTATATTATGACGGGTTACAATGGCGTAAAGAGGTGAATGGCATTCATTAAATAAAAGTAGGCATAAATCTACATCAGAGGGATAGCAGGGATTCATTGGGAGCACACTCTCTTTGGGGAGGCGGGGGTGGGGGTGGGGTTACAGATACTTTGTATCAGCCCTTTTCCCCCTTCCTCCCTGCCCCCCTCCCCCTATTTCTACGCCACTAAATCTCTCCCTAATCTGGAAAGAGACGAGACCTGACCCACTAAGGCAAAATGTACCGTAGAAGAAATTCCCACGGTGATTTGGGCTTGTACTTTGCAGCAATCAGTGTACGGTTTTACGGACGGAAAGAGATGGGCTGTGTCATAAAACCACAACACCTTACGCCGTTTGAATCACTCTGGCCTGGAGCCTGCTTTCCCTTCAGGATAAATACACGGACTGATGGCTGGGGAAGGTGAGGTTTGGGGAGGGGAAGAAGAGGTCAACGAATCTGGGCTTTGGCGTAGCTATAGAGGATAACAAGCCAGGTCCCCAACTTCTCCCATGTCGTTTCACAAGGAGGTCTTCGGACAAGCATCTTTGAATACAAAATTCGTTTTTGCCAAATCGTTGCCCCAGTATCGGGATTCTGGACGATACCTTCTCTTTCGCCCAGTGCTATCTCAAGATTAGCTCTGCGAATGGGCGGGTACGAATACAAAATTCGTTTTGGCCGAATCATCACAATATTGTGTTTCCAAACCATGCCCTCAATTTCTCCTATTGTCGACCATCCTTCAGGGACGCATACAAGCGCCCATACCCTCCTAATCCAATACCATCATATTATCTCATTTTGTCGAGCCGCGGTTACTCTTATGAGTGGGCGTGGTCGAATACAAATTTCGTGTTTGCTGAATAATGTTTCAAGATTAGGATGCGACAACTCCACTATTTGAAGTTTCAGTTTCCGAATTCGTGATTGGTAATCGAATATATAGATCACATTCGAATAGTGATCACACAATACCTTGCCGTCCTCAAATCTGAATTTTTGAACTCAGATTCATGATGGGCGAATCTGAAAATCTATGAGAGAGAGAGAGAGAGAGAGAGAGAGAGAGAGAGAGAGAGACAGAGAGACAGAGAGACAGACAGACAGACAGACAGACAGACAGAGACACAGACACAGACACAGACAGACAGAAACTAATCTGTAGGTTCAGGTGTATAGTCACCGAATAGGCCGAGGAATTTCAGGAAGTCCAAACAGGAGCGTCGTATGCCGGTTTTCTCCTTACACACCTATTCTAGATCTTTACTAGAACATTCACGACAGTGCCAGTGGATGATAATAAGGAAAGAAATTTGCTACTTTATATTACTGTCACATCTTAAAAAAAAAAAACAATTTGAGCTAGAACAACAAATTTACAGGAGTCGTGGTACAAATCAAACGAGCAAATATAAAAAATAAAGTTGCGCCTCATTTTATCAATTATTTCATGGTGGTGGAGACTATACCCTCTTCTCTCTCGGAAACAAAAAACGGCTATTAAAAAATAATTCGGGTGCAAAAGATGAAGAACATTAAAAAGGTGGCAAACGGTCATTTTGACCTAATTAGGCTTCTGTTGTCTTTTTCTTTAAAACAATTACACAGAGATGTTTTTATGTGCAATGTTGGTGGGAAATCGGGACTTGGTAGAAAAGTGAGAAGAGAAGAGAAGAGAAGAGAAGAGAACAGAACAGAACAGAACAGAACAGAACAGAACAGAACAGAACAGAACAGAACAGAACAGAGAGGAGAGGTGAGGAGAGGAGAGAGAGGAGAAGAGAAGAGAAGAGAACAGAACAGAACAGAACAGAGAGGAGAGGTGAGGAGAGGAGAGAGAAGAGAAGAGAAGAGAAGAGAAGAGAAGAGAAGAGAAGAGAAGAGAAGAGAAGAGAAGAGAAGAGAAGAGACGAGACGAGACGAGACGAGACGAGACGAGACGAGAAGGGATGGGGGAGGGAAGAGGGAGGAAGAGGAGAGGAGAGGAGAGAAGAGAAGAAGAGAAGAAAGGAGAGGCGAGAGAGGCGAGAGAGGAGAAGAGAAGAGAAGAGAAGGGATGGGGGAGGGGAGAGGAGAGGAGAGGAGAACAGATGAAAACAGAATAGAACAGAACTGGTCTCTAAATTCGGACTTATGCTAAATTCCTGAACATTTAATCTAATGCAAAGAACAACAGAATCAGAGCGGGGTTGACAAAGTGATAAACATCCATGATGATAGATTTAAAGACAGCGCAGATTGACACATAATCTACCACATGCCCTGCTATGTGATAGCGCCTATTATTTTTTTCTTTTGTCTAAAATGCAGCATAATGACGCATGTTGCAAGGGAGGTCTTGAAACCTGGAGTCTTAGCGAGAGAAGACAAAGAAATGTGAAGAAGGTGGATGTTGGGGATAACATTTCTTGCAGAGGTAGCAAAATTTCGGAATGTGAAAGCTCTCTGAATCTGGTGTGATAGCGAGGGAGTGTGTGTGTTTGCACAGATATTTATGTTTTGTAAGCACACTGTAACAAGGCAAAGTTCCCTTCGTGGACAAATAAAGTTATCCTTATCCTTATCCTTATCCTTATCCTTCATGAAGACATATATTATGTATGAGTGCATGGGAAGACCCTTCACATCTTTCCAGGTATGAAAATTGAGCTATTGATAGAATATTAAACCCCATTCATTTCTGAACATTTTGCAATTCATTTGAGGTCAATACGTTTATTAGTTACAAAGTTATGGGCAAATTTGTAAACTTACCGTGAAAATCAAGATTAAAGTCTTTTTAACCATGCCTTTGAGAGAAAGGTGGTTCATTAAAAGACTAGATAAAAAAAAACAACAATATTTAAACCTAGTTTTCATTAATAAATTTACATGAAATGAAAGGTAAATGAATGAATTATCTGATTCCGCAGAAATCTCAATTTGCCCGAGCAAGTTGAAATTCGATTTTTACGGCCCTTGCTCGAAATCCGACGCGAAATCCGACGGGTTTTCCCATGCGGCCACTAATATTGAAACGACTTATTTCACATAAGCTAAGATAATAACAACTTTATTATCCATAAGATAGAAAACTGGCTTGGTTTAAGCGTGCATGTATACAATTGGCATAATAGTTAAGTAACAACATGAGATCACCACAAAACCAAAAACAATAACATTCTTTGCAAGCATCTGGACTTGTAGAAAAACTCTAAGGTTTAGAGAACTCTACACTCCATGCAACCGTTCTATTAGCTGGAATAAGCGAAATGCCTTATAAAAATTAAAATGTCTTCCATTTTTTTGAGTTTATGTCAAACATGGAAACAGATCTGACATTAGAAGCGCTTTAAAAATTTCAACAAAATGATACCGATGATACCGAGATTCACCTGGCCTAATTTGAAGAGAAGAGAAGAGAAGAGAAGAGAAGAGAAGAGAAGAGAAGAGAAGAGAAGAGAAAAGAAGAGAAGACGTCTCACTTAACTGGGATGGTATACAGTACAGTCCGCTGAATAGGGCACCCTGCCCTAGTGAACAGTAAATAAAGCCTTTATATACATATTTATGCTTAGAAAGTCCATCCCATCTCCCTCTTGATGGCCTCAGATCCCGAAAATCTTTAAGAAATTCCCTGTTTTTAGTTATAGAATTTAAAAACCAATCCTGCCTATAAATCTATGACACTTTCATACCACATAAAGCTAACAGACATAAAATGCTTCACTAAGCTTGTCTGGCTTTTTTTCTTTTTAAAGGGAGGGGGGTGGGGAGGGGAAGAGAGGGAGTCTGAAGCCTTGAAACTGCTTCTCTACACAATTCAAATCTTTACTACAAATGTAAACAACGGAAAAAATGGCATTTAATGGAGACCAGCCCTACCACATTGAGTGAGTTTTGTATAACATGTGTTTCAGTCCGGGACCGTGTGGCAGAGGGCTTGAAGTAATCAACCCAGTTCAGTCGCTTTAGCCTGTTGGACAAGCTTTGTCTGTCTGTCTGTCTGTCTGTCTGTCTGTCTGTCTGTCTGTCTGTCTGTCATTTTGTATCTCTTTCTTGGCTGGACTGTTGGCCTGTCTGTGTGACTATCTGTTTATAGATCTGTCTGTTGTCCCTCATCTATCTTCTAATTATCTCCTTTCATCAAATCTGTGTGTGTGTGTGCGTGTGTGCGTGCGTGCGTGCGTGCGTGCGTGTGTGTGTGTGTGTGTGTGTGTGTGTGTGTGTGTGTGTGTGTGTGTGTGTGTGTGAGAGAGAGAGAGAGAGAGAGAGAGAGAGAGAGAGAGAGAGAGGGAGAAAGAGACTGAGAGACAGAGAGACACAGGGAGAGAGAGAGAGAAAGAGAGTTAATTGGCTTTTGTTTTGCCTTCTTGCCTTAAACCTGAAAACTGTTTAGGCTTGTTGATGAGCACATAACTCATGTTCATACATGGTATGACGCCCACACCCCTTGAAGGGTTACAAACTCTCTGAAGATGGACAATACCTTCAATCCTCCCCGCCCACCCCCGTCCCCTTTACGCCCCTTACCCAGCTCCAAAATCACACTTTCACTTTTCAGAAGTTTTCCTCGGCTGTAGATCCTTCTATATGCGTACGGTCTTCAAGGCTGCACCATGTCTGTCACTGGTATAGTTTTTTTTGTTTATTCAACTGCGGTTGTTGGGGTTTTTTTTTCTGTTGTTGTTGCCAGGAGAATGAATGTAAAAACAGAGAAGGAAAATGTGAGGAAAAGGGGGGAGGGGGCAGTTTTTATTTTTGCAAAATCTGTGTCATTTTTATGAATAACACGCATGCCAAACGAGCTAATTAATTAAACGGTATCTTCTTGACGGAAGGAAGAAAGAGAAAAAAAATAACTGGGCCGAGAAATGGTTTACTTGCGAAGAGAAACACGCGGGACATGCCGACTCACGGACATAGAGGAAGGGTGGAGGAAAGAAACCCTATGCTGAAACGGAAATGTAGAAGAAGGGTGAATAGGTACCCAGGCTTGAAAGATAACAGCTGAAGAAGGAGGTAGGGACGAGTAAGATATTTGTGGGTGTGGGTCTGGGCTCCCCAACCCCCCCCCCCCCCCCCCNCCAATCTTCCTCTTTAAAACACCCCAACTGGTCACCCCTCAAAAGCCTTATTTCATCTCTTGCAGTCGGGAATGCTCAACATACACATACTGGCCGCAAGATTTCATCATCATAACACGTTCGATGTTGTTCGATTATTGTTCTTCCTTCTTTCCTTCCTTTCTTCCTTCCTTCCTTCCTTCCTTCCTTCCTTCCTTCCTTCCTTCCTCACTCCCTCCTTTATGTTTCAAAATTTCGATCACCCCAAACATCAGTCAACCTACTTACTGCTCACTAACCTCATTGTTGTTACTGGTTGAAAGGAGACGGGTCGATGGTGAAACCTAATTTAGTAGGTGGAGTTATACAATTTCAGCAACAAAATGTAACAACAACAATAACAAGAGTAAAGAGAGGCGCTACAGAAACGGCAGCAAACTCAAAATTCCAGGAGAAGCTATTGCGTCATCAAGGACAACAGGAACAAAAACAATCGATCTTTTATTTTCGTATTAGATGGATCACACGCTAGAATCTGACTATGATACATTGTATGCATGGGTGTGAGGTTAGGCTTGCTTGACCTCTTTGGCTCATTCGCATCATAGATACGCACCCCTCCCTTCATGTTAATATTTATCTTAAAGATGTAGTGCAAGGAAAGGGGAGGGAACAAAGCTGTCCTCTCAAGTGGCCCAGATGTCTGCTTTTGTTTACAATGATGTGACAGAGGGGTAATTAATTTTGAACAGATTGAAACGGGATGGAGGTTGAAAGGAACGGTTACTCCTGACTTCCTGTTTGGAAGATTATTTTTGCGTAGAGAGTATCAGCTTGGGTACGTCAGCGGTTATCATACTGTTTGACGGATCACGCAAATACCTGTGACCGAATGTATAATTCTTGCGCCTGCTCATATGAATTGCATTGTACTTGCATATTAAATATTGTTGTTATTATTGTTGTTGTTGTTGGTAATCACGGGAAATTTTCAAAACATTAGTAGTGTCCATTGTAGTTAACACAGTGCGCAAATTATAGAAACTGTATGCGGCTACTGGTCTAACATGACGAAACCTCTTCTTTGTCACAAGAGCGGTTTTCATACCAAATTTTGCGAATTTCATCAGCTAGTCTGGTACATTTTCCATACTCTAAAGCGCATCTCGTGTGTTTAGAAATTTCTTTTAAATGCAGGGCAGGTTATTTATAGGCCAGGCTGTTTAGCTGTTACCAGATTTGCACCTTGAAACCTTCATTAGCATTTAAAAATATCAAGGAAGGTCACATGACCTCTTTTTCTTCCTAGCTTGAGGGCTACCGTGGTGCAGATAATTGAGAGCTTGCGCATTAGCGATGGAATCTGTTACCTTCGTAAAAAGTACATTAACTCTGCATGTTGTACCTTATTATGGGTGCATTCAGCACCAATACCCTGAGATAATTCTTACGATGGTAAGAGATCTCATCATTAATGCGCAAGCTCTCAAATATTTAGACTTTATCAGGTTTCTCTCCAAAATATTTTTCGAGTCACAGTAACTTGGAATGCACTGACTATGAACGCTGTAGATGCATATGCTAGCACATTGATTGCTACTCGTTTAGAGAATATATTTGCACAATTACTAAGTAAAGGTAATGCCAGCTTTTAGCAGACCACGCACGGCCTATCTTTAATAGCCATCAATGTAGATGACAAAAAATGTCCACTAAATACTTCATAAAGGCACTTTTGGGAGGAGGAGGGGGGGAGTTGCAATAAAGGTATGATTAATATCTCGACTGTTTCTGCCTAGCTCGCTAGTGTCTGAAATTTATTCAAAGGCCAGCTGATGTCCTGTCATTATGGGTGAAGTAATGTGTGGAATGAGGGATGTTGCTGGGACCGTTCTAGCAAACCAGATCTCTCACCTCTGAATTCAACTTTTCTATCCAGGAGCTGCTGGTCACAGCTGTTCACTCGCCATTTCCTCAAACAACTTGGCATTGACTTGTAAAGGTAGAAGTTTCATGCACCCTGCTTGGTCTTGCCACACATAAAATATGCAGTAGATATCTGGACAATGATAGAATTGCTGCTTCTTTCTCAATTTCATTCTTCTTAGTCTCGTATTCACAAATGTGGACTAGACCACGATTATGTTCGCTTTCTTGTTACTAAGTTTTTTTTTACACTCAGCATTATTCTCTTTCTAGATCAACCTTAGGTCGACCGAGCTGGATTTGAAAAACCGGAAGAGTTGTGACGTCAACAACGTGACGATCTATGAGCGGACAACGCTGGAAAAGGACATCAAGGATGACTTCTGCAGGGGCAGACATCAACGGGTCGATATGACGTCAGAGAGCAACCGAGTCTTTGTCCGTCTCTTCGGGAGTACTGTGAACACTAAGCCAAATGTTAAGATGGTGTACTCGCTTGTGCGGAAGGGTAAGAAAAGATTTTGCATCTGGAGTCTCAGAAAGGTGCCATCACATCCAGTCTAAATTAGTAAACATAATTGTCTTTACTAATCCATGACCTCCCCTTTTTTTCTTCTTCTCCTTCTTCCTCTTCTTTTTCTTCCTCTATTCAGTATTATTGAAAAGTCGTGGCCGAATTATTATGGCGTGAGACTCAAGATTTAAAGATCGTGGGTTCGATTCCCTATTACGGTCGTGCTGTAAGTGCTTGGGAAAGCATCTCATTCACATTTTCCTCAATACACCAATCTGTCTGTAAAAAGTGTACCTGGTTATTGTCAGAATGCTACCCATCAGCGCCTGTAAATGACAGTGACACTGTATGGTCCTCTGGGAGCTGAGAAAGTACTAAAGTTATCAGGTCTGCTTGGATAATAATACTGTGAAGTAGCGGGAGCGGGCACTGGCCTGGATACGAGACTTATAAAGCACACTATTATTATTAATATTATTATATTATGATTTTTTATCATTATTATTGTTGTTATTGTTGTTGTTGTTGTTGTTGTTCTTCTTCTTCTTCTTCTTCTTCTTCTTCTTCTTCTTCTTCTTCTTCTTTTTCTTCTACTTCTTCTTCTTCTGCTTGTTATTTTGGAACGTATCATCCTTTCGTGGTTCAAATGAATTAAGCATTTTTTTTTCTAAAAAACGCGGTACCAAATTGTCCATGTTCTCCGACAAGATTGAAATGCCTTGTCAAAATCTGACATTTATTATGTTTTCTTCCAGGTAAATGTAATGACTTGGAATTCAAGTGCGGAGATCTGTGCTTCCCTGCCACCCTTCTATGCAATGGTGTGGTCAACTGCAAGGACAGAAGTGACGAGAGGGGTTGTGCACGAATAAGACCTCCAAGTGGAGTGAACCCCCCAGGCTCTAACACTGGCGACGACTATGACGGCACTGTGGGTCAGTCTAGTGGCACTGGTGAAGATGGCGAGGAAAACGTTAATGGTAAGTGAGAGAATTATCTCAGAAGACGAATCTTGATAGAGCCAGTCTTGAATATCTTCACGAAGGTGCACGTACATGTACTTGTAAATTGAGAATTTGCGCCTTAACGATGGGATATCTCACCATTAAGACTTATATTAACCCTGCATATTGAATGCACCAATGTAATTCGCGCGATGGTAACAGATCCTATTGTTAATGCCCGAGCTCTCGAGTAATACATTGAGAGATACGTTGCCTATTTTGTCAAACAAATCCGGATAGCGCAAGCGATATAATGACAAAATATTGCATTACTTACCTGACTGAGCAGATAACGTTAACAATTTGTTGTTATTACTGTCCCTGAAAATGTATCTAGGAGAGAAGGCAAAAAGGCTGCAATAGAACTGTTATAAACGTAAGAAGAGTATAAATATTTGTATTATGATTACTGAGCCCGCGTTGTGCGTCAACATTTCTTATCTCTTTGCAGCAGCTATAATTAATTAGTGTAGCCCAAATCCGCTTCCTGCTTCTTTTTCTTATGTAAAGGGAATTACCTTAGAAGTTCAGGCAATTAAAAGTAATATGGCAAGTAACTTTTACCGTGGGTTTTTTTTATCAAAAAGCCACAGGGATTGAACATATCTCTTCCTTGCTGTAGATTTAATTTAAAAGTGACCGGAAGACATCTTAAATCGTGCAACAGCAAGAATAGATCTGCAGGTCGTTCTTAATAAGACAAATCCAATACTGCTCACTTTTGGTTTAAGCATAATGTAATAGTAAATAGCAGTATGATTGCGTCATCAAATCTCGCTTCCGAAATTAAAAATGGCATCAGGCAATACAAGCCAGCTGACCACTATCAGCAAATCATACATCTGACAATGGAAAAAGTGAAAAATAGAACTCGAAAGTAATCACTGTTGGAGTTGTGGCTTGCCGTGTCCAGATTATTCATGTATTATAACGGAGAATGTTCTATGGAGTATTTTTACATACATGAAAAGTCAAACCCTAACAAGTGACCCCACAGGGACACAGTCTCAGTCAGGGTGGAAACTGAGTGAAAAGACCCAAACCAATGGACAACCAGCACCGTTACAGTTGGTAGCCTGTTTATTGGTAGACTACGGCCCTGCCAAATTTTTTATTTTTAAAGTTTTGAGCAATGTGGAATGTCTCACGTCATGTACAGGTTACACTGTGTGTGTGTGGGCTGCCTCCCGTCACCGCCCGCACAACGCTTTATCGCATCTTCTTTTAACTCCTTATCGCCTTCCTTGGCATTGGTGACAAACGTAATGAGCGCGCCAGTTTTGAGCGAACTTTGACATGATACATTTAGCAGAGATTTCACACTGCATTAAAATTTGCTGCTAAAGACAAAAGTAATGCTCTAAACCGTGTCTTCATTTCGATATTTTCGATGCTGTTGTGTAATCTAAAGTGAATTAGAAGGGGATCAGACAACACCACAGAAAGAAGGAATGGTACCTCTGGAGTACATTACGCTCTTTGTTACACTACACTACACTACACTACACTACACTACACTACACTACACTACACTACACTACACTACACTACACTACACTACAATACAATACAATACAATACAATACAATAAAGTTATTAATTCAGGTAAGCAGAACATACATAATATGCGCATTCATTACAGCTGGTATATCATTAATAAGTACAGTTTGATGAAAATAACGTAAAGAGGCCGTGCAGTTAAACACATTCCTTCTTCAAAAATCAATAAGTAATCAACTTGAAAATAATCCTTTCCTTCATAGATCATGAATCAGAGAGCTTGTAATAACGGTTTACTCAGAGCAAAATATATCATCATGTTTCTGACCATATGGTGTTTACAATATGTTTTTATACTTTGCAGAAGCAGACGAAGATTCATCCTTGGTGCCCCTTCATATCATCATCCTTGGCGCTGTGGGAGGCGTCATAATAACCTGCGTCAGCATTTCTCTGTGCGTCATGTGCAGACTCAGAAGGAGGGACAGAGAGAAGCGTCAAGAGATGAACCGTCAGAAGAGCTCCCAGAGAAACGCTCTGGAAATGGCTGTCTGCAACAGTTCCAATACCTCCATGTCCTTATCTAGGCAGAACAACGAAGCCGGAGGCAACAAACCGGGTAGGTGGAAAATGACAAATAAATTAGAGCTCATAAGAGGCAATTTTGCTTTGCTTATCTTGATCCATGGAATTTTTCTGAGAAAGCTTACGGGGTTGAAAGGAACACGAGCTTCATGGAACAGAAACGCTGCATCTTTGCAGAAGTTTGAATTGCAGTAAGACTAAGATTCTGTGCAGCATGTGATGCCTTCGAATGACAAAATCCCTAGGTGTTGTAGTTGGATGAGTAATTTTGGCATCGAATACCAGGTACGAGAAGTTTGTAATGTCAGGTATTGGGAGGAGGTCTTGCTCTTGCATAGCAGAATGCTGTTGTTTTCTAGATGCTGCTGCGTATCTGTTACAGACAGATTCTATTATATGCCTGTAGTCTAGGTCTCTGTGGGAAGAAAATGCAATTATCTTAAAGTTATGTTTGCCGAATAATCCAAGGCTTATCATTCATCCCAACCTACTTTTTTTATCCAAATTCAGGAGTTGACCGACAGCGGTACGTGACGTTCTCCAGCTCGGCCTCCCCCAACAGCTCCAAAGATGGAAGCCACCGCTACAGCATGTCCGACCGCGGAATGCCGCAATCCGGAACCGAAAATGACAGCATTCCGGAGCAGATGACGGAATCTGGAAACTACAAGCGCTACCTGGCTATGGACATGGGCCCGGAGGACGCAATGGATCACGAAGCCATGCTGCACCAATCAGGCATCTACACTCCTCTTCCAGGAGGCGTCATGGGCATGACCAATCTGGATCATCGCACCCCGGATGTTTATTCTAGTTTCCATAGCGGCAGCCAGTGGCACCCCAGCCTGAAGGACGACAGCATGATGTATCCGTACGGCGGGAATTCCAGCCTCACTCGTCCTGGGCCTTTCCTGGGTCTCTCCAAACCGTTTGCCTCTTACCAGCCTGAGAGCAAGTATGAAAGCAAGTACCTGAAGGCGCTCAAGACCATGGAGAATGACTCTATTAAAGAGCATCAAAGTTCCTAAGGCAACGTGCTGTGTATGTCTGACAAAGCACAAATACCAAAATCATATTTGGAAGTGCGCTGACAGTGTAGCTTTGCAACATCAAAGCTAACCGAAACCAAGATTTTACATATTTTTCACCTGCAATGCTTTAAACATCACATTTCAGTTATGCTGCCTATATATACAAGGGTTCCAGTTTGTTGACGTTTTCTGCACTTGCTGGAACAGCAGCTGCTGTTACCATATGCCCTCACTTCAAAGTGCAAATACTTAATCGTGTCACTGCCACTTTTAACATATCCATGTGTTTGTGCTTGAGAGGAAATGTTAAGGCTTTCTAAAATTTTAGATATTGCTTTACAGAAAAAAAAAATTTCCGCGTGTTTGCTGACAGAGTACCCACTTGATGCCAGCTGGGGACAAGACAAAGATTCGCAGATACTGCGGACACTAGCAAGGCCATCTGCCTTTAGGATGTACTATGAAGAGTACTATGGCAGCAATTTGGATGAGGATTCTGTTAGTTGATTAGCATTGGACGGTCCTTGAACACTTTTGCCAGAGAATGTTTTCGCATCTCCATGAGGACTTGCAGAGCCCTTTGCATATGATGCTTCTCATTGTATTTGACACATGGGAACGGTAAGACGAGACTGCAGAAGCCAGTGCGACCATGTTTCTTTGTCAGCCAGGACTCAGAACAACAACTGAGTGATTGAACAGAGAGCTCTGCCAGGCCTCAGACACTTTTTTATTGGATGACTTACTCATCTTCCAGCAACGCACTCCTATTTTTGCGTGAGTAACAATCTTGAGTCAGTCGTCCTTTGCAGAGGGCCTTGTGGTGCTTGGAACTAGTGGCTTCCCTGGCCAAGGGGTAATAACTGCAGAAAGCTGAAAGTACAATGTTTCTGGTGTTGTAAGAATGGCTGGTTATCCCCCTTTCCGTCTTTTTCCTTTTCTGACGGTTAATCTCAAGCGATAAGAGAATCTTTATCTCCCTTATCAGACTTCCATGCATTGCTACTGGTCTGTAAAACGGCCTGCATGACAAACTGATTTTGTCACAGCAATGCAATCAGTCCCTTACATTGACATTTACTGAGGCTATGGTTCAGTGGTTTGTAGAACCGATATCATTGCACTCTGATTAGACCCATGAATGCTCATTCCTCTACACCAATGTAGATGTGTAGATGCTGATGGTGTGGATCGCCCGCTTAACAAGCAGATCATAGTATGAGCATTGCAGCTTCTTCACTGGTCATAGCACTCGCAAAGTATTGCAGTAAAACGATCGTTCAGAATGGGTTATCATGAGCTAACAGAGACTGCTCTCACAGAGCATCACTGTACCCACCATCTGGCGTCCTACGATGAGATTCGTTCAAAACTAGCAGATCTTCACCATCGGGGACAAACATTCGAATGACCCACATATGACTCGAAGAAGAACTGTCTGGTGTTCTTCAGTGAGGGTCAGTTCAATCGAGCAGTTCCCTAGAGAGAGAGAGAGACTGTGAATGCAGCCAAATACCCAAAGACAAGTGACCCATAACCCCTAAAAGGATGGTCAGCCGGACATAAGACTATCATATCATCTTAAGTGCACACATAAAGAAAGACATGTTGGGAGTTGATCTGGGAAAAACAACATAACAGATTATTCAGTGACGTTATCTAAACTAAACAGTCAGCAGCGACAACATGTTGCCATTCTGTTAAATCCTCGTAAATCACTTCCTTTCTTTAACAGAATTATTAGGTTTTAATAGAGTGGTAACGACAAATTACAACGAAGCTGATTATTTGCTCTGGTATGAAAACTTGTGAACATTGACGGAGCAATCAACTAAGAGACAGAGACAGTTATTTAAGAGTTTCTTTGCCTTGAAAGTACCCAAGGGGTCACCTCGTCTTTCAAGAAGCAATGGCCCGTGCCATTTTGTCATCAAGAGTGGCCCCAAGGAATGTGTTTCCTCGTGATCGAGCAATATAGTAATCCATGTCTGGTTGTTGATTGGACTGATGAATATAACGATATAGGTCAGGGCTAAAAGCATACAGGTTGGGCCAAACAAAAGTAAAGGTTGTGCGTGCCTGATTACATACAATAAATGAAATGTAAGAAATCAGCAAGGGAGAATACTGGCTGTAGGAGAATGATTCAATTAGCAAAATTCTGGGACTCTCCAAAATGTTCTGGGGTTACATTTAGGCCTGTAGACATTTAGGACAGCGAAAGCATCACTGGGAAATCCTCTAGATATTGTTTAGGAACTCTTCTAATGATAAAAAATATGTTTTTTTCCCCTATCCCCACACGTAAACGTTCCCTTAATTTTGGCCTAAATACGGCCTGGGAGAGTCTCAAAACTTTGCCATTCAATGATAGCCTAAGTTATGACCTCGGCTTTCTGAAAGTTGAGACTTCCTGGGTACCTACGGAAGTGATGTTCATACAAAAGAGTGCCAGTTTCTGAGATCCATCAGTCACAGAGTGAGAGATTCAGAATCGTTACTTTGCTGCTGTTTATCAAGTTTAGCTATTTGCATAATAGTAATATTGTTAACTGAACCAAAACCTTACTATGAATATTGTTTTGCAAATGAAATTTAAATAATTCAAATTAATTAAAAGATGCAAGCTTGCAGGGATGCATGGTTATAGTTGCTCTGTTTGGCTCACTCTGTATGAATGCGTTCTTACTTTCAGCAAAGCATTTATATCTACATTTAATTTGCCGAAGTTTAATTTCATTTGTTAGCCTAACGCTGTTTATCATCTGTACCAAATCCATGCCAGTGAACATTTCTGACATTTGTCAGTTCATCAGTGCACCTTTGCAGTATTAATGTTATGTTTGCAGAATTCATGTCTTTAACTTTGAAACAATATGTTTGGTGTACACGAGAGACATGAGAAGACAGACAACGAAAGAAAGAGGGAGAAAGAGAGAGAGAGAGAGTGACAGAAAGAATACTGCTTTGTCAGGGCAAAACCACATTACCAACAACATTTCCTATCGGAAATACGCTATTTTGATTTTTGCAGCATTTATGAGATAACACATTTTAACTTAGACAAACAGTTTGATTTAATCTGATTGAGCTTTAACAATATGCGAGTACTTTGTCTATATCTTAAATTCTTTTCAGCCTCTCTTACTTTCATCTTCTCCCCCACCCCCTCCCACTTTACCCGTAATGTCATGGAGGCATGAATGAAATGACACTTAGTTCGATTTTTTACATGTATTATGCAATGTCATGCAAGTGTCCTTACTTAATATTTTTGTACCACTGTTGAAGATTAATATTTATTTATCTCTACACCACTTTGCATATTTCTGAAATTATACAGATACTATGCATCACTGTCTATTTTGATATGATGATCTGCCTTTTATCAGCTTTTTTGAAGCCATCCTACACTGTCTCAGAGATATGAATAAGTACCTTAAATTTTTATGCACTTGAGAGAGTATATTGTCTTCCTGTTGCTCACTTCTTTGTCACTTATTATGCGCGCTTGTTGTATGCAGAACCATCCTGCTTTCTGATCATCAGGTGAAACTTAGTATATACATGTTAATGTTTAGCCAAAATCGAGTGAAGTTATATTATTTGAACGTTTAAATCAAACCCCTTCTGGAAGTCAAGTAGAAAACAAAATAATATGTTTGAGACTCTTTACTTGTCTAATTAAACTCGGGAAAAAATAATTAGTCAGACAGATTAACCTTTAATTTCAAGACATTATTGTGATCAGTCAAATTTGAGTGTTGTTCACTTACGAGATTTTACAACTGGAATTCAGTAAAGGGACAACATTTATGACCACTAACTTATTCCTCCCTCTTTAAGTTAAAGAGGATGTAGATATATGTGTAAAAATTTCAAACAAGGGAAGTGGGTATATACATAGAAACTCCAGAATTTGGATGGTGAGATATCTAAGGGTTAAATATAGGTAGGGCTAGAAGAAAACATGTTCTGTTATTATTGGAGCGAACTTTAACACAATTTTAAAAAAAATAAAGCTCTCGAGTTTACTTTTTTAACATTTTCTACAAGGCGTAATTTTACTAGCCAGATAGTATCCACCTTTAAGTTACATGTTCAGAATTCACAGAAGCTGGCCTACATCATCCTCTAAGACAGACATGCATCATTCATCCTATTAAAAAGATATTTTTTCATGTATATGTTTTATTTAACATGGTTTGAAAAACAATTATCATAACTGTATATTTTGCGTGTTCATTATCTATATCAGATTGCTCTTTTTCGAGGGCATACAACGCCAAATGTATGTTTTTTGTTTTGTTGTGTTTTTTTGTGTATTGATACTGTAATATACATTTTTTTGAGCAGCATTCATCTTGTTGTAAGATCGTAATCTCACCAAAGTTTTTATTATTCTTGTCTCCATCATGATTTGTTGTGGGACTTTCGTGTTTCAAAGTTGATCCTCGTCGTGTATTTTTAATATGTTCTGATCATATCAGTCAACAAATACAGAACAAACAATAAGATTTAGGTAAGGAGCAGACAATGTGCAGGTAAATACTGTAGGCTGAATAGCTGGCAGGCAGTCATGCAAGCAGGCAAATTGGCAGGCAGACATGCAGGCAGCAAGCAAATGGGATTTGTCTTCATAAGACATGAATAAATATGCAGACTGCCTGACAGAAATTAGAATCTTAGAACAATGATTGACGGGTCACTGGGTGGACATCAGAGGTCAGCAGACAGGCAAAAGGAGAAGGCTGCGATAACCAAACGTCAATATATAGATAGACAGACGGACGGAAGGACAGACGGACAGTGAGGTAGGCAGGCAGATAGACAGAGAGACAGACAGACAGACAATTATCTAAGAAGTTAGGAAAACAATATACATGACGAACATACTTTTTTTTGTAAATAAAGCAATGGAACTGAGAATGAGTGCATCAAAGATGAATGAACGAGACGCAAATGGCTTCACTGATTAAATACATGTACATTAGTTTAGAGTATACTTGAGGACTGCAGTCATGAGATGGCATGCCATAGGGCATCTTTTATTGAAAGTAAAACCATCATCAAATCGAGTCGCAGGAGCCACTGAAATTAGGTTGTCATTATTTTTATTCAGCGGCCTGTAACGAAAGCTTTCAACATTTGAAAGCTGTCTGCAGCCAAAGGTTTAAGTTTTGTTGCACGTTGTTGTTGTTATTGTTGTTGCTGCTGCTGCTATTATATTGTTGCTGCTGTCACTGTTACTGTGTGTAGGCATTTTAACAAAGACCAGACGTCCCATGGCAAAAGTCCGAATTAGCAAATCGGGCCAACAAATGTCCCTTGCTAGTAAAGGTTGTGTATGAAGAAACACCGCATGGGAGAGAAAATGTGAGAATGTATGGTAAAAAGTGTTAAGCACGAAACGTTGATTATATTTAATAAATCCATTATACATTTTTCAAAAAGTTTTGTGTCATTTGGCAGAATCATACTTCGTTTTAATGAGAGTGTACGGTAATGATAAAGAAGTTTGAAACATCTATCATTGCTGCTCCATACTGTGTTGTGTTTAAAGTACGAATGTATGCTGCATGTCCACGTGAAACTTAATGAAATGTGAAATCAATTTACATGAGATATACTGTAACAGTAGCTGTACTTCTGCACTGAATTTCACTCATGAAAATGTTAGCAGAAACGAACAAAATCGACCCGAAATAGTAGAACGCGTAAATCTTCCGTCCAGGAAGTGACTTGAATAAAGCTCACTGTGACAGGCACTATGAAGTGTCAGAATTACTATGCCGAAAGTCATGTGTATAATAAATCGTGTGAAAGTCTCTGGAAGTATTTAAAATTCACGTGACCAGCTGATCAAGAAGCACACAGAGGTATTACCTACTTTATGCGTTCGTTAGTAATACGTTTGACCGACATAACTTCAGAACGCTCATGTTGACCTTATCTATCCCAGACATACCGGAAATATGAACTGCTCTGGTCTAACTGTGAAACAAAAGAATCTTCTGAGATAAAGATTAACACCAGCAGGTACTATGATCATCTACTTAGTCAAGTTTCTGAGTTTGTAGGGACTTTTTAAAAATGCGTATGCCTATGCCAGGTACCACTGGCATCTTCAGAACTGAAATACCACATATTTATGTTCTGAAGGAAAGTTTTGCGTTGAAGGTTGTAACACTCCAGTGGCGAAGTACGAGTCATCATATTTGTCTTGATTTCTGCTAGCTTTTCATAAAACCATGTTAGTTTTCACTTGTTCTCTGGCTTAAAAATGCATCTCATAATGCATGCTTCTATGAAGTGCTTTTAAACAGAATTGTTTCGCTTCGCCATCAGAGACATAATGCAGGTTTTTGAAAAATAGATAGGGTAGGTGGGGAAGAGAAGGATGTTAAAAATGCACCAAACGCGTTCAAGTGAAAGGTACATCTTGCCAATCGTAAGAAAGTGTCGATAAGTAAGCTTATGAACTGGCATCTGGAACAAAAAGAAAACTAAGCTTTTCCAAAGCATGATTAACTATCTTTAAGCTTTACTGGAGATTTTAAGGCATAATAATATATGTTTGTGTCTAACAATAAACCAATTAAAGTAACCGTGAAATTTGTCTTGTTACATATAGTTGGATGCGAATCAGATAATAATAAAATAATATTATTCCTTGTCCATAAATAACACGTGTCGCACTTCGGTTTATTCTGAGTCATCATCAAATATCCATGCATTCATATATTTGAATTCGACAGTTTCAAATCTCATGCCAAAGTGATGTCTTTATTATAATAATTTTTATCAGTATCTTTTCATGGCTACATATTCTGCATTTTATGCGATGATAAGTTCAAAGATGGCAGCATGGCCTGGTGTGAATATGATGATAGTCAAATCATTCTGACTCTGTGTGCGTGGATTTGAACACCATGTAGGTCTACAAACAGTTCATATCCGATTTACTAGGTACCTTTTTTTTTAAAAAACTTTTAATATAATTTCAATCAGGACAATCTTCCAACAGATGACATAAGCTGGTTATGAAATTAAAACAAAAAGAGCTCGAAAGTAATAATCACTGCATGTCTTAAAAGTTGTGTCTGCCGAAATGATGCCTCAGTCGACCTGCTATGGCATGTCTTTTTTTGTTTGTAGTAAGCCTGCATTTTACTATTATATCTCATTTCATTCAAAATGTTTGTGTGTCTGCATTTCAGCAGTGTTGTATGGAGCTGGCAAATGGAATGTTTGGAGTATATGTAATGTATCAAAGCGCACTAATAAAATAGAACGTTTTTCACACATTTGTTCTACTGTTATATTTTCTCAGCGTTGTTATCATGTTTGTGGCGTACAGACTCAATGAGGTATTTCCGTTAAAATATAAAATATACTATGTATTTGTGTCAGGTGACATATGTGCCTGCACGAAAATAAGGCCTTTTGTTAAAGGCGACCACAAATTGGCGCTAGAACAGCGAGCAATCATGAGGTATTAGTGTGTTTATACTAAAAACAAAAGGTACTTTCTCTCTATCAGAACCAGTTAGTAAGACATTTCACGATACTGGGATCCGTTTACTCCGTGAAACTTAGTCACGTGATATGACTTTGATTTCAACTCGCATTGTCTGAAGTTTCAGATGTTTAGACTGCAACTTGATCTACACCGATCCACGCGTACATGCCCTCGTAAAAAGCTTTGTGTCAAGATTGAAGGCATTCCAGTTACGAGTTATAAGGGTTTGAGAAGGCGCAATGGAGGGTGTGGCTGCTTGCCTCTATCACACAGGCAGGATTTAGTTTGATGAATCAAAAATATTTTCTCGTCTCTCGATGATGATCCAGATTACAAGGGAAAGTGGCTAGAATGCTAAATAAGTTGTTTTCAGAAATGGGACCACGATGTAGAAATCTCCATATCAAAAATTCCAAAAAGAAATGTTATTAGAGACATGTAATCCCAAACCTTTCCCTAAATTTCCACGAACCGCTACGCTCCAGACTTGGATAGATAAGAGGGAAATGCATGTGTAGAGGATCTCCTTATACAGATACATACGTGAAGCAAGGCATTACAAGTTTGTGACCTGCAGTTTTAGTCTAGAGCTATACGGAATGAAAAAAACAAGGGCGGGGGTGGACGGGATGAACATAATGCAGGGCCTTAGGCCAACAAAAGCTGCGGGGCCCTTCAGTGACAGAAAATGACATGATGCTCATAGTTCCTTGACATACACTGGGTCCCTTAGGTCCTTTAGGGAAGCGGGGCCAATAGAGGCAGTTGACCTCTTCCCTATGGTTAATACGATCTTGAGTGTAAGGAGGGGAATGAATTTGGAGTGGGCTATTGGATATGAAAGAGATCTCAGCAGTGTTCTGAAATGGATCACATTTATTTCCTTTGGGTAAAGTTCTGACCACATAACATCTGAATAAACATGCACTATCCCGGGACTTCCCTACCTAGTGCATGGTTTTGGGTTGGGGGTAGGTTTAGGAACAGGGTTTGGGACAGGAGCTAAGGAACAAAGAAGAACTTTGGGACAGTCCCTATTTATTTCCACTGTCCCCTTAACACTGTCTGGGAACTCTCCCATGTCTACCTCTCTTTTCTAATCCTGCTTCTAAACAAGCACTAGGTGGAGGGTCCAGGGATTTTACAAATAAACAGAACAGTAGACACTGGATCCCTTGGTGGAGGAGGAAGACAGTAGACCTGGTTGTAGGCCTATGGTTCAATGTTGTAGCACATCTTCAGTTTAAGGTAACTCTGTGTTCAATATCAACTTTTCAAGTAAGAGAAAAAAAATACTGGATTATTTCCCTTCGTATATTTTTAAGATTACTCTAACTAACGCACCACTAATCTTGACATGACTGTCAAACAGCATGTGGAATGGAAGCCCGTACTGCTTCCAGTAGAGCTGAACAATAAACTATTGTTTAAAAAAAGAAATAGGTTATATTAAAACTAGAGGCATATATGTCCCTTCCTAATATGGACTGGAACAAGGAATCAGCCCTCTCCTTTGGCTTCACTGGGTTGAATTTTATTTTCTCCTTCCTTTCCCAATCTTCAATATGGTTGATAGTTTCAGAAAAGCATAATGGTAATGCCTAAATATCATTCAACCCAAAGGTCTGTAATGTAGCGCCAGAGCTAAATAGGCTACAGCCTACAATTTTTAGGTCATACAATACTCAGGGACCTCACAAAATTTCGTAACTTTTTTTTTTTTGCTTTATGATATGAGAAATATGTAGGCCTAATCTGTAAATGAAGCGATTTGAACGTAATCGATGCTCTTTACGGTACATACTTTGCTACTGAAATAATAAATAAACTACCGGTATTTGGGAGGGGGGGGGACACTTTGCTCATGTCCTGTTTTTGCCACACACTTTTGTGAAAACCAGCTTATGGCCTCACAAGTTATAAAATCGGCACTTCAGTGATGATACCGTAAAGATATCCGTAATTCTGCTCTAATTCAAATTCAATTTATTGAGCACTTATACAAAAAGCTGTAGTCTAACTCGGGCTTATCTCTATATTGTTTGTATCGTCGCTTAGCCTTCACGTTGAACTTTACCCTCTGCAAAAGGTCATAATGGCTGACAAGTTGTCTCGTGTTCGTGATACTTTGGGCGCCTATCCTGACTTTCCAAAGCCAGGTGTTTTGTTCAGGTAGGTCGATGATTTGGAGATGATTATATGCTGTATTATAAAGGAAACGAAGTGAGGTTCACATGCAAATGCCTGCATTTTTGTGCATACATGCAACCGTAAGATTCGAGCCATTCAGTGATACTACAGCCAAAAAAAAAAAAAAATTATCTAAACAGATGAATTCTCATGTGTGCAAAGCATTGCCTAGTCACGGGAATCAGACTTCTAGATCTAGACTAGTCGGTACAATCACGGAATAGGACCGATCTTATAGCTAAACCAATGACTAAATGAACTGTACTAATGCAAGAGCGGTCCTGTCCCAGGAGATAGCCGACTAGTCTAGTCAATCAAATGTCATAACTTATAAAAGTGCAAACNGGGGGTGAGGCCTTACCAGTGTTTGTGATGAGTGGAATGACCTCATTTCAAAAGATTTATTAGCACACATGGAAACTTAAGGTTATAGGCTAGCCTAGTTTAAGTGGTACAATCCTGGAACAGCACCGCTGGCGCTGGTAGGCCAGGCATTAGACTAACTGAATGACTCTCGCCATTCATTTCGTCTAGGCCTATCGCCTGACCTACCAGCGGTGCTGTTCCAGGATTGAACCGACTTCACCTTCCTACAGACCATATTAAATCATACGATACCCTCTATTACTATTGCCATTGGAGTATTACTATACTATTGGCGATTATTCCAATAAAACAGTCTTTCAAAAATGTCTGTCATAATGACATAGACTAATGCCTTTGCTGGCCCCAGACAGTGCACAGGGTTATATTTCCAAAGTCCGAATTGTTACAATCACTGTGCGTGTGGCGGTCATAAGCTTACGTCAAATACGTTCTAGCCACATGCCCATGGCCAAGCTGTCTAGCCAGTGCTCTGCGGATGGGTGACAGCATGTTGGTATGAGAATGTTTTAATTCCTTTGTGAACAGTAGATATGCCAAACAAAATCATGCTGAGGCAATAAAAATAAAAATGCAGAATAGTCAGAATACTTTTTCTGGCTTACACTATCAAACTTTACATTGGAATTTGGAATACCAGAACCTTAATTAAAGCTGAATAATACATTGTCAGGTCGAGGTGTCTGTAGCTGTTGGAACGTAAGTGACCTCAGCGTTTTTGCCACAAGCTTCTGCTGATTAGGGAAGGGGAATAATTCTGGACACAAGGGGCAAACCCGATAACTCTAGCTCTCCTTATAGCCTCATATTACAATAATACGCGCACCGTAACAGAATGATGCTCTTTCTTCGCAAAATTGACTAATTGACTCGGTGGGCACCACAGATAATTTTTAGAGAGAAAAGGTAATTGAAAAAACGGAAAATTATTTTTGGTGTGCGTGTCCCACTTTAAGAAGTATGGATGATCATGGTTAATTTTGTGATGTGTATTCATTAAACTGATCGTTGATCCAGTGACAGGCCTGAAATTACTTTGTGCCAAAAATAGAGTGACTTTACCAAGTGGGCACTAGTGTGGAAGTGTGGTCCCGACTATAGTCTAGTATGCCTAATTTTTATTGTATTATATTATTATGATATATAATGATGTAAATACTAGTAATCACATGTAAGTCCTGGTTTTTGTTTCAAAGCATACACCGCACCGATGAACAGTAACGTTTGGCGCCAAAATTACCCAGATCGCATCACTATTCAAAAATAATTTTTTAAATAATATCCCTGTCGGTAAAATGCTAGTAACCAGTTACCTCACAGTTTTAGGAGTAATACTGTTATAAAATCTAGGGTCAAGATATTCATATCTTACTCTATTTGCTGAAGATAAAAAAGAGATGTTAAAATATGCCAATGACTGGTGCGGTCACTCTACTAAATAATAGACTGTCTAGAGTAGAAGAACTGTAAAGTTATATTAGTGAACAGTCAGATAAACAAGCCTTACTAAGAGCTACAGCAGTAGTCTACATCTAGCTCATCTATAGTGATCTGCTGTAGTTAGCCATTCAGGTTTGGTTTTCAAACGTATGGTCTAAATCTAATTAGGCTGTATCTAGTCATAACAAATATTAGAGTAAATCTAATTCATTTAGTAATTGGTATGGTATTGATATCATGAAATGATTGAAAAATTAGCCAGGCTCACACATTTTAAGTAGTGCCAGTCTAGATTTTGATTATATTGTATTTGTATGTGGTCAATAACTAGTGAAAATTTAAAAAAAAAAAAAAATCTAGACTTGCATGTTATGACCAGTATCTGTGTATCTAACTAAGCCTAAGCTTCATATCACTTTACATCAAGACCAGGGAAAAAGAAACAGAAAAATTATGTAAAGTGAAAGATGTAGTTATGATGTATATATTACGGATTTATGCTGAAATAAGCAGAAATGAAGCAGAATGAAATTCCGACTTGTGCAGTCTACAGAAGGGTTTCTTAAAAAAAAAACATGATTTTTAGGTATGTCTCCTCTCCACTCAGCTGTGGCGGTATTGTTCAAATGTCACCCCTTTACAGATGTCAGCACATAATGCTCTATATTATTTAAAGATGGGATTATGATGTGACACTTCATGGTTTCTTGATATTCTAAAGCAAGCTTACCTCACTTGGTGTGTGGCCTGGAGTGAACTAGACTAGTTCTACTGGTATCTTATGTGAATTATTTCCAGCATTCATTTCTTTATTTTTCCATTTCATTACTTTCTCTTGTCTTCATCTTTCTCCGTTCCCTCAGTCTAATGCTATGGTGACTTCCTTTATCTTCAACTGATTCAGAACCAGGTGGTTGTGTATCTAGAAGATGCTTTATCAAGCATCAGATCATGTAACTTTCACAAGTATTATCTGAGGTACCCTTGAGCTATCTGCAAATGGGAGTTAGGGAGAGATAGGGAGGGAGAGGAACCAAACTCACAATAAACAGTTTTTAAAAAATGCTTTATGATAGATCTAGATTTAAAAGAATACAAAAGATGAATCTGTAACCCCAAAATAATCACACTTTCTGTGAAATAAGTTGAGGGGAGGGGGAAGGCTGCATGAGACCTTTCCCTTCTCTTCCCCACTCCTCTCACACACAGCCCCTTCCCCTTCCCCCTTCCCCCATCCCACCCCTCCTTTCATAGGTATGATGCGCGGTACAGCACTAAATTAATATTTATTTCCTCCCAATATGTGCCTAGTATAGTGAAGGGATGTAAACACTCTCTGCCTCTGCCATACCAGGAATGTGACACTCGCCTTAGGTTCAGATGATTTATGAGTGGCCATTGCACATGAAACAAGCATGAGCATCACAATTCACATTGGTGGAATAGTAATAGCATAGAATGGAAAGTGATTGCTTCTATGCCATGTACTAACAATAAGTTATTGATTAAATCTATGTAAAACTTTATGGACATGCACCAGGAACACCTGCTGCACCCAGAGCCATTCACTGCACTGGGTCTGTTGGATAGAGTGGACTAATTGAGCATAGGAATATGAGACATGTCAATTTATATGTGCTGGAACATCAGTCTTGAACGATGAAATTTCATCCAACCTGGCAGAAAACCACAGAGTGTCGTATCAAATGTCCACCAGACAAACATCAACATCTACTAGTACATGTTATTATGGATCTTTCTGTATAGCACACACCTGAAACAGTGGTAAAAAAATATTTTTAAAAAATTGTAAATCTGACTAGTACAATTAGAATTTTCGATTGCAGAACAGTCGATCTTCTTCAGTGTGTTCATAAAATGACAATGACAATAGATAATATTATATTTATTTCTCAACTACAATGCAGACAGTTCAGATTGAAAAAAAAAACTAGAGTTGCTTGTCGTATGAAGAAAAATGTTAAGAAAGCTGCCATCTAAAAATGGAAATGAATAAATATGATTGGCGGTGAATATAAATTAAAAAACAGATACTCAGGGCGGTATTATTGTTGGTATGAGACTGCCTGGTCTTTTCAGTCAGATAAACTTTGATTCAGTCTGGTAGAACACGTATTCTTGACAATACCTTCGCCATTGTTGACATGTCTGGAATGCCTGCTAAAGTGAAAGACTGCTTCTTATAATCTGTTACTGGTTCCTTTTCATCCTTCAGGACCTGAACCACTTAAGTGGGCTGATGATACATCCTGTACAGTCTTTTTCTTCCTACTTTTTGTCATCTTGCTAAATTTGGGAAGAACTACATGCATAGTCTAGATAGTTTCAAACTCAGACAAGCGGTTACTTACAAAAAATATGTCCAGTCAACCACAGACTTTATCTTTATTAGACTAGCATTTGAAATTTTGCATACCCACACAGGATTTCTTTAACAGGTATGGCTGTACATTTTTTTTATTCTCTCCAGACCCAACAACAAAATTACACCATAAGCACTGCTAGTGTGAGGGTATAGGGTTCAAGAAGTTCGTAAAGTACAATTGAATATGCTTATCATGAACTCTACATGGGACACACTGGATCTGAATTCTTCGACTAGCACATCTTTCACTTTACCCATGATTAGGAAGAGGACAAGGAACATGTTATTTGATCACATACACATATTGGGGTTTTTGTGAGTGCTTTAGAAGGCTTGTGTATGGAGAGAGAAGAGGGAAAGAAGACCCTAGTATTTTAGAGACAAGTCATGAGTGGGGGTTACTTGTATGGGACTCTTTTATGACAAGTAGAAAAGAATATGGTATAGCAAAGGGGACCGTAGAAGTCTCAGAAGTGGTTTACAAAGGGGTGTTCAGTTTGGAAAAATGCTTAGCGTTTTTGGTAAATATGCAAATATAAAAGAAAATATTGAAACTTGTAAAATGTTTCTTAAAGGCATTAGATTCTTTCCAGGGGTGTGGGAAATAGAGTAGAAAACTGACTGTATATCTGTGTAATTAGCAGTGTCTGTCCTTTGCATAATATCTGGTCCTCAAAGGATATTATTGCAAGTGGAACCTATTGTGGTACATCAACTCCTTTTCTCCCTTATACCACTTTATGAATGCTAACACTACAGTGTTTAAACATCAGTGGAAAAGTTTTTATACCTGGTGAATGTGAACTTACTTAGGTAGCTGTCTCCAAGCCTGTCTTGAAAAGCAAGACCACTAAATACCATTTGAGGGTTGACTATGACTGGTTCATAGACAGTTTATAGCAGTATTTTTTGATAACACAATTTCAAAGAATAAATTTAAAGTGAAACTGTGAGCCCAAGAGAATCCCACTTCCCAGTGGAAAAAAAGAGAGGTGGGTGTGTGTTTGCTGGGGTGAAAAGAGAAGAGGGGGAAAGAGGAAGAGACATTGCTTTGAAAAGGGAAATATTAAATTATTAGCTCATATTGATATTCTCTCATATCAAAATTAACAGATGTCTCAGCAAGTGTTGAAATTTTCAAAATTTCAGTTGTAATGTGTGGAACAGCATCATCTACCCAACTTTTGGTAGTGCAGATAAATTGCATCTTCTTAGTTCCCCATTCCCAGCAGCTGAATGAGTATTGCCATGATAAACATCGTGGACAGCCATGGTCAGTTGTGCTGCAAGTAAGTTTTGCCATACGTTTTCACTGAAATTGATTTTAACACTTTAGTTTGGCATTGCCGTCAATTTCAGAGACATCTTTCCAGTGCTCCAAAATCCTTCAGTCTTCAGTGATCTCAATGACTTGTTGCTGGAAGCTATTAAAGAAACCTGCCCAGGTGTAGAGTGCATTGTGGGGTTGGAGTCTAGAGGGTTCTTGTTTGGACCCATCCTTGCCCAGAAGCTCAACATCCCTTTTGTTCCTGTGCGAAAGAAGGGGAAGTTGCCTGGGGAAATTGTCTCAGTCACATATCAGCTGGAATATGGTTCAGTAAGTACAAGTACAATGCAGTGGAAAAAAAAATGTCAGCTGGAAAAAAGTCAACCCGTATGCGTGGTGTATGTTTATGCACTAACTGTTCACTTCCTCTCAAAGGCACGTAGTTGGCATTGATGACTAACAAACTCTTCCTGAATGCATTTAGTACACACAGCCTGGCTGTCATTTTGCTTCATTTTATCCTTGCCCTGATTAATTTTTGTAGCTGTTCATTGGAATTTTTAATTTAATTCGTAAAATTTATATATGCAAATGCCTTCTTTCATTCCCCCACCTTTTCCACTCCAATTAGCAAAACATATTTTGCAAGTTTGTTAGAGTACAGAGGTATGAGAAAGAAAAGGTATGTTTATGGAGAGGGTGGGAACTGGTTTCTTAACACAGCAGATTTTGTTCTGTCCCAGTGCTCTTTGCCACTGACATAAAACTAGAAATTACAGTGCATATGCTGATGGTAGAGGAAATGAGTGTAGACCAGACACGATGTAGTATGAATTAATAATTCTTATTACAGGAATGCCACTTATCAGCAAAGTCTTCTTTGAAATCAGAGGATGTTAGTATTTTTCAGAGATTGTGGTTTGACATCAGTCGAAGAAAGCTTGCAAAGAGAAAATCTGAAAAGGACAGTTCTTGCCTTCTTGTCTCTTGTTTTCTGCTTGCCTTGAACATTATCTTACTGGGTTGTATCACTCTCGGATATGTATTCACCTGCCTTTCTTTGTATGTCTTAAACTTGCATTGTCAGTCTTGAAAAAGTGTTTAACACGAAACGTTGACCGTTTTGTTCATAAATCCATTATACATTTTTCAGAAAGTTTTGTATCATTGGGCAGAATCATATTTAGTTTTACTGGGTTGTAGACACTAATTAGATCTAGTTACATGATGTACTCATGCACATACAAATTTATTTCTCAAAAACTGCTTTTGTATTGTGAAAATATGAGTGGCATCCCTGGTATTTAGAAAAACAAAACTTCCAAGGAAAGATATTCCCATGTGCACAGCTAAGGAAAAATGTATGAGTTGAATCAACATGCACAAGTCACTGAAACAGAATTATATAAAGATTGTTTTTCACTTTTACGTGTGAGATCTAACTGGAAAAGGCCAACTCAGGAAGAAGAATGAAACCATTACATATGAATACGGGCATTAAATGTACATGTAGGTGTTTATCCAGGAAAGGGTTTGGGGGGTGGGATGGGGGGAGAAAAGGAAAGCAGGCTTGATGGAGTAATCATATGGGTGAAATAAGATGTGCCATCATGATTCTGCAGTCACCCACGGTTATAACTATAAATAAGTCAGTTTAGCACAGGCGTATCCCTGTGTACATAAGGCATAAACAAACTTAATTGATAATGTAGGTCATGGTCCTTTACACAGATGTTGAAATCTTCTATGCCATATTTACAGATCTCATCTTATCATTCATTAGTATGACCCTAGACACAGATGTAGTAGGCTTCTATTGTCTGTTTCCTGTGACACCTGTATGATAATAAAGACATTATATTATGTGCATAGTCCAGAGCCCACCCTGACAAGAATAAAAGGGTTTGGAACACAGGGTCCAAAGGGTGAAACATGAATAAATAATAAAGATGTAAATGATGTGTCAGGTTGTATGCTATTAATGTGAAAAGCAATACATCAGATCATGCTTTCTTAGGCGTAGGCATTATGTTTTATCACTGAGTCATTTAATGAAGAAATTTGATATTGTCTGAATAGCTGAGTTTACTGTAACACACATCCATTGGAGAATGGTGGCCATTGTGATACCACGGACTTGAACTTGGAGTCCAGTGAATTTGGTATTGGTTTTGCTTACAACTTAAAATTGCAGTCCAGAAATGGGGTATTTATTTTGTTAAAAATGTTGGTAACATAC
>JAWQUT010000067.1:2402555-2435850 GCA_033807755.1 Ellobium chinense | reverse complement strand
GAGCGCGCGGCGTGTCAACATTTGCGACAGAAGCCAACCCAACCATTGTGCTTTTAATTCTGAATCATTTTCCACAATTATAAGGCACTAAAGTAAACATTAAAACCAAACAAAATTTAAAGGAAAGTCAATTTTAGAATTGAGACTACATAACCTAAATTTCTTCTGCACAGATAAAGTATATACTGTATAAATAAATATATCTACACACAGCAAGGAATAGCCATTGTCAGGTGTCGGAGGGAACTGCAAACTGTCACTCAAGATAAAAATCTAATCCTTCATTTCATAATTACACTTCAGAATACATCACCATGAAATTTAAACAAGGTGTAAACTACATTATGTTACCATCTCTTTACCCATAATGCACATTTGTCATCTCTTATTTGGTCCTGATAAAATATGCACAAATGAGTAGTGTTCTGACTTGCAGAGTTCAGACTGAGCTGGATTCAATGGTTCACACCACAAAAAAAAGCTGCTGAAGGCTTGGCTGCATTCTCTTTCTCTTTAATGTCCTTGAAACTCGTCAGAATCCTACTGTTACGATGTGACAATTCTTTGAAGCATGGTGGGTAGGTGCCTTCTTTCCCCATGTGCCGTAGTTTATTACTGCACAGTGCGCACCATGCGTATGTATCCAGTTTCTTTCAGCTTATGGATGTAATCAGATTTCTAATAATAAATTATAATTTATAGAAAACAATGGATTCTAAGTAGGACTGTTGACTTTACATCACTTTCTTTACTTGAATGATGCCCGAGCGCACTGTTTACACTTTCCGCGAGTTTGAGTGCTAAATATAGCACCGGTATTCCTTTGACCGGCGCATTCAGGAAGTCTGTAAAATATCTAACTTCCGGCATTCATGCTTTTCGTCCCTCATTTTTTTTCGCATTGAATTTTCATGAATGTTATCCGGATAACACTGGATTTTTTTCTCCGCTGCTCAAAACACTGAAATATCCGGATTTTCTTTCTCGCTGCTCAAAAATGCCGAGAAATTGACATCCCTGTGGATGCTTTCCATGAACCAAGAGAAAAAAATCCAAAACTACCCATCAGTCATTCCTTAAAATATTTTGTGCACAAACCATAATACCAGAGAACAGGTCGACTCATATACCATCTCTAGCAGTACGAGTATCAACACATCTAGCAGTACGAGTATCAACACATCTAGCAGTACGAGTATCAACACATCTAGCAGTAAGAGTATCAACACATCTAGCAGTAAGAGTATCAACACATCTCATCTCACACATCAATACATTTCTACAGGTGCAGAGCTGAATATGCATTACAATTCAAAATATACATGGAACAAATGTGTTTTTACTTTCTTTTGAAACTTTTAAGATTGTTCACTGTTCAAAATTCATCCAGTAAGGCATGCAAATAGATGGACCTGATAAAGTGAATGCTCACTCCCCACTCTTGTGAAATGTACATGACAATATTATCAAGTTGGAATTACATGATCTTAATGATCTTGTTAGGGTGGAAGAAACAAATTATAATCAATTTTAGCTTTAACAGGTGACCAATTAAGTTCTATTAATACAGGTTTAATATGTTCCCACTCTGACTTTTCAGCCTTGCAACGTTGTACTAATAATGTTGGAAGCTTTGACATTTTATCATCTGAGAGTGGCCAAAAGAAAGTTGTAGTAATCTAACCAAGAAAGGGTAGACGCTGATATAAGCATTTTTGTTGCACTTGCTTGATAAGATAATGGTGTAATCTGAGTAGACTGACATTGGGCCAGGTTGGAGGCAGCCCAGATTAATAGTTCGGTGAATCCATTATTGTGCAAGCATTCAACAATCAAGGATAACAAATAATATATATTCTTTTGGAACACTATCACCTAAGTAGGATTAGCCCAGTACCAGAATACAGGAACACTACTAGCACTGACAGAGATGTCTCTCTCAGGTACCAGAATACAGGAACACTACTGGCACTAACAGAAACGTCTCTCTCAGGTACCAGAATACAGGAATACTACTGGCACTGACAGAGACGTCTCTCTCAGGTACCAGAATACAGGAACACTACTGGCACTGACAGAGACATCTCTCTCAGGTACCAGAATACAGGAACACTACCGGCACTGACAGAGACGTCTCTCTCAGGTACCAGAATACAGGAACACTACCAGCACTGACAGAGATGTCTCTCAGGTACCAGAATACATGAATACTACCGGCACTGACAGAGATGTCTCTCTCAGGTACCAGAATACAGGAACACTACCGGCACTGACAGAGATGTCTCTCTCAGGTACCAGAATACAGGAACACTACTGGCACTGACAGAGACGTCTCTCTCAGGTACCAGAATACAGGAACACTACTAGCACTGACAGAGACGTCTCGCACTGACAGAGACGTCTCTCTCTGGTACCAGAATACAGGAACACTACTGGCACTGACAGAGACGTCTCGCACTGACAGAGTACCAGAATACAGGAACACTACTGGCACTGACAGAGACGTCTCGCACTGACAGAGAGGTCTCTCTCAGGTACCAGAATACAGGAACACTACTGGCACTGACAGAGACGTCTCGCACTGACAGAGACGTCTCTCTCAGGTACCAGAATACAGGAACACTACTGGCACTTACAGAAACGTCTCTCTCAGGTACCAGAATACAGGAACACTACTGGCACTGACAGAGATGTCTCTCTCAGGTACCAGTATACAGGAACACTACTGGCACTGACAGAGATGTCTCTCTCAGGTACCAGAATACAGGAACACTACTGGCACTGACAGAGACGTCTCTCTCAGTTACCAGAATACAGGAACACTACTAGCACTGACAGAGATGTCTCTCTCAGGTATATCAACGGTCAACAGGAAGAGCAGAGCTTTGTGAAATATGTCCTGATCAAAGTTATGTTCTCACCAATTTGCTCACTCTCTTGTTTGCCCTTTCCATACTGTTCTACATCATCAAACATCTGGTCACCAGAGGGGAAGGAGCACTGCAGGGCCAGCACTGTGCCATCTCCCTTGCTTATTTCTACTTCAAATGGAGGTCGGCAAACCATCTGGTGGGCAAAGTTGAGAACAAGACAGTTACAAACATGGACACACTGGTGAACATTAGTGAAGGAGACTGGAGGCAGACAGGGTGACAGCCTTCTGAAATTATCAGCTTCTCTAAATCTTGCAAATAAAATACTGACTGCCCCAGTTACAGTGAAAGTCATTAGCTTATCAATAGATGGTCATCAACAATTGTCATCATTTAGCAAAGACATGTAACGCTAGCCCCTGGTAGAACCAGGAAGAAATTCTAGTGCTAACTGTCCAGTCATCAGATAACTTTGTGGAAAGGCATGTTTTACAAGGGTGATTAAAGATATGACCAAAACAGACTAACTGCTACCCCTACACGTAACATATTTGTACCAGGGAGCACCACAACCCCCGTATCGGGAATAATACTGATGGTATACCAACTCAGCGACAATATGTAGACCACAGATGAGTGAATAATAATGAAAGTTTCAGGGAAGTGTTCATGCATTTTCTTTTTTCTTTCCTACAGGAATGTCCATAAAGTCAGTGTCATTTCTCTTTTCCTTCCTACTGGAATGCCAGTAAAGTGTGTCATTTCCTTTTTTCTTTCCTACTGGAATGGCAGTAAAGTCAGTGTTATTTCTTTTTTCTTTCCTACTGGAATGCCAGTAAAGTGTGTCATTTCCTTTTTTCTTTCCTACTGGCTTGGCAGTAAAGTGTGTTATTTCTTTTTTCTTTCCTACTGGAATGCCAGTAAAGTGTGTCATTGCCTTTTTTCTTTCCTACTGGAATGGCAGTAAAGTGTGTCATTTCTTTTTTTCTTTCCTACTGGAATGGCAGTAAAGTCAGTGTTATTTCTTTTTTCTTTCCTACTGGAATGCCAATAAAGTGTGTCATTTCTTTTTCCTTTCCTACTGGAATGCCATTAAAGTGTGTCATTTCTTTTTTTCTTTCCTACTGGAATGCCAATAAAGTGTGTCATTTCTTTTTTTCTTTCCTACTGGAATGGCAGTAAAGTGTGTTGTCATTTCTTTTTTGCTTTCCTACTGGAATGCAGTAAAGTGTGTCATTTCTTTTTTTCTTTCCTACTGGAATGGCAGTAAAGTCAGTGTTATTTCTTTTTTCTTTCCAACTGGAATGCCAGTAAAGTGTGTTGTCATTTCTTTTTTGCACCACGTTGCACCTGTGGTTCATTCTGTTTTGTGTCAAGGCCAGCTGCAAGCTCTCTTTCTACTCCAATCCCACATTCCAGTAAATGCCATCATTCCATGTCTTAGGACCAGACCTAGCGACTTCCATTCTGTTGCCTCAAACATCGTTAAGCTTTACATAAACTATGTTGTCATCCAGTTGTACACATATGGCCCTCACTGATGTGTGAAACTACAGTAGAATCGTGTCAACATAATACTGAAGGGACAGTCCAAATCATTGTGGGTTAAGCAGGTTTTGTGTTATCCATTTACAATATAATGTAAGACGAAACAACAGTATTTCACAATAGTTGCAAGCATAGAGTTCTGTATGGTGTGGTTTTGAGCAGTGTGTTGATCACCATACACTGTCATCACCTTTGACCAAAGCAACATTTAGTGTTTATATCCACTCGCCCGACCACCAGTGGACAAGAGGAAAGAAAACTGTTACAGCACTGTCTCGGTTTTTCCTCTTTCAATCTTTTTCCTCCCTCACTCTTCAGCAGTGCAACCGTTGTCATGTAACCAACAGATCCCTGAAACCTGTTACCAGGTTACTAAAACTATTTGACTAGAATAAATCGAAGCAGGTGACAGCTTACATGTGATTTCCCCCCCCCCCCCCCCCCCCCCCCCNNNNAGTCCTCCTGAGTAACAACTCCTTTTATTCCCATTTAACAGCCCTCCCTCGGTTAGTCCTCTCCCCTTGCTTTATTGTCTCCCCCTGATCATCGTTTTGCCTCAGTTACGCCACATGGCCTGTGTTTCGTTTGACCATCTCGGACTCATGGTCATTGCGTCATGGCGCAGCCAGCGTGGGGCGTTCGGTTCTTTGGTTTGATTGGCTTTAATTTAAAATTGTTAGTGGTTACGCAATCCTGGTCTTGGAGGGTGGCCAACCTCTAGGACTGAGGCAGTGGGTGGCCAGCTAGCGATGAGGAAGCCGCTCTTCTGAGAGCTGGAGCACCCCTTGTCCGCCACGCCGTGACCGTTTACCACTGAGAAACAGCTTAGTATCGTATTGTTTGTTTGCTTGCCTGTTTTTAGATTGTTTAGGATTTTATAAGAAATGTTTTCATTGGTGTCGATGACTTTAACAGCATAATAAGAGTCTTTTTGTTGAACTTACTTAACATTCTTGTAATAACTGAAGTAGCAGACTGATGTTGTGTTTAGTAATAGTAAGCCTAACTTGCTTTTATAGGAGGTGGTAGGTATATTATAAATTGTAATGATGCTTTTAAATTCAGGAAACTTGGATTTACGACTGTAGTTTAGACTTGATTTTTATATCTATCATGATTTTCTATTTGCAGAGTACAGACCGCATTGGCACCGTTTGGTTTGCACGTTTATTTTGTACTGGAATGTTTGTTAGTACTGAAAAGAAATGTTCTGTTGGACTCTTCTAGTCTAATCGTACTAAATTTCATGTGTGAAACGGACGTATTTCTTATTTCTTGATGGAGTGAACTTCTGTTTTTATTGTTATGGAGACTGGGGTGCTTGACTCCCTTCCCAAGCCTCATATCTTAATAACATAGGGACTTTTTTTACCACCACCATCATCACCCCAGCTAGACGAACCTACTCTAGGACCATCATCACCATCTACACAATTCGATGTATTCATTATTTATTGTGGTGGTTGTGTTTTTCCCTGCGGGATCCTCCTTACCCCTCCCGCTCACATAAAGAAGACCTTTGAATAGAGATTTTTTTTTCATTTACGTTAATCAAAATTTCTGGTCAAGTACTGCCATGTTAAGTGAACTAACCTAAATGAAATTACTGAAATCTCATCAGGGTTGGACCGAATTAAGTTCCAGAACTTAGTTCTGGTTTTGTGAACAGAGCAAACAGAGTTCACTTGTTTCACTATGTATGCAATCACGAACGAAGTTCGTGATTTTTCGCGAAAGGATCGAAAGTTAGTTCTTTTTCAAGTCTGTTCAAATTGCATTCACACATCAGCAACCAGTTTTTTCTTCTGTTTCATTATGTAGGCAATTACTACACCTGCCGCATTGTGATCACCAGCTACATCCAGCCTGTCAGTTTTAATACTCATTCTTCGAATCGTCAAGATCAGTTTGTCACGCCTGCCCTTTTATGGCACCAGGTAAATAAAGCCATCAAGAGGAAGATGCTGTTGCCATCCACATTACACACCAAGAACAGGCTTATTGCTTTTAATTGCAAGTGAAGCGTGTCCCCTTACTGATAAAAACGTGATGACACCTGGTATCCAGCACTGCGTCACGAGGCTTGACCACCTCAAGTCAGTCTCTAACAAAACAACACTTACTCCCATCGAGAGGTCTGTATCATGAGTGGTGACTGATGATAGCTGAACACCAACTTGAAAGCCATAAATAATTCACAAATGCGAGATAAAGGTTCATTGCATAACGTAGATGGGGAAAAGGGTGAAGGAACTACAGAACTAGGCTGGGATATGCTACACACTAAAAGAGCAGAAGGCGGCAATGGGGTAGGGTAGATGGTGCACTGGTTTTGATACACATGACATCCTCGCCCTGTATTGACTTCCCTTTGATGAAGTCTACAAAGCTGTTCTTTATCATTAAAAGCATTGGTGTAACAGTAATTGCAACAATTTTCAGCCATAATTAAAGCTTACTGCATCTTAGTAAAGCAGAATCAGACATTGCTGCTTGTCAAGGATCCTTTAAAAAACACCTATCTAGCACCTACCAGAACCATGCAACAGAATACATCAATTAACAATAATAAATGCCAGGATTTACTCTAATAGCGACTTTGGTCCAAAATTGTGACTTATGCCTGCCTTATGTCACTTATGATCTCATTACGATCTGGGTTTTTGTTTAGCTGGTTCCGTGCAATCGTAAATAAATTCTCAATTTTATAAGAAATCGTAAGGTTGCAAATGCACATGTAATTTCTCCAGCTTCTCTGCTAGTGAATCACCAATGGTTTTCTTTTCCTCTATTAAGGACAAGATAAATGGTATCATGTTCTTCCTCACTAAGTAACAGTTACATGTGCGGTAAAATCTTGCGCCCCTGAAACTGAATAGATGTGAAAAACCCAGCTAGACTATAAGGCTGATTTGCTAGAATGTTTGCGATATGTCACTTTCTCTTTCTCCGCATAGTTGCCGGAGGGGTAAAATGGCATCAAGATAGTGGTGGGTCGTGATATAGTATTAAAATGAGGGTGGGTAAGAATACAACATTAAGATGTCGGCAGTGGGTGATATAACATTAAGAGGGGGTGGGTGGTGGGGATGATACAGCATCATAATGGTGGTGATGTACCTTGTGATGGTGGTGATACAGTCAACTCCGCTTAATCGCCCTTCCTCGGGATCATGGAAAAAGTGGGCGATTAAGTAGAGAATCGATTAAACGGAGAAGGTAATTTCAGCCATAGTTTTGGTCAATGGGGTTAAATTTCTTTGATGTCCTGGTTTGATATCGTGCACTGACACCTTCTCGTCGCCAGACTCAGGACAAACTCCAGTTTGACGGTGTTGTAGCGCACAAAATGTTTGATCTCCGCAGTCTCTGATCTAACCGAAATCCATCAGACAGGCGCAATCTAGGCGTGAGGGGAGAAGACTATATGCTACTATACGGCTTTCGGCGCATTAGCATTATCGGACGGGCAAAGGCGGTGATGCATAGTATGGGACGAACGGGGACAAGGGGAGGGGGAGGTGGAGATAAAAGGCTGGTCACACCTATTTCGGGATGGCAGCAGTCACTCAGTCAACCAGTCTGCCATCCGTCGCGCAGTTAAACCGTCTGTGTACATTTTGTTTGTCAACTGTAACCCTTCAACCGCTCATCTTTGAATTCATGGGCGCTGAAGAGTGNCAAAAGGCATTGCAATTGGTGAATTATCTTAGATTTTATGGGGTTTTGAAAAAACCTGAAAACCTTCAGTCTGTGGTGCTTTGTACATAGTAAAATCCTTCAGTCTTCAGTGAGTTAAGCGGAGTCGACTGTATTACCTTATGATGGGGGTGGTGGTGATGATATAGCACTATGATGGGGTGGGTGGTGGGTGGTGATACAGTTATCCTAATTTCAGATTCATCTGGGTTTATCTGTGCTTCATTCTTTGCTTAGAGTCTCAAGACCAACCTGAGGTGGCTCATCCTGTTTCTCTGGAACATTCTCTGACATGATGGAGTCCACTGCCCCATTCACACTCAGCCTGACCAAAATCCTGAGATAGACATGAAGTAAACATTATGAGTTCACATTATGAGCTCACTGACTGCTCTCTTATATATATATGACAGGAAATACACATTAGGCAATGGTCTATATACAGATGAAGTACACATTAGGAGCTGATCAATTGTTCTAGGTATAGACGAAGTATACATTAGGCACAGGTCAACTGCTCTATATACATGGACAAAAAGTACGCATTAGGGAAGGGTCAACTGCTATCTATATCTATGAATTTCACAATAGGAACTGGTCAACTGCTCAGCAATGATCAACTGGATACTATGGAGTGTAAAATATGCAGTGTTTTCTCCAGGCCGCCCATCTGCTCCTTAAAAATACACTCACTAAAAATACACCCACTAAAAATACATTTAAAATGGGTAGATCTCCCCTTTTTTCCTGCACTCAAAAGTTTGCACAGTTTGAGAAGAACCTAAAATCCCTCCAAAACTTTACAACTCTTCCCACAAACTTATGACAAGAGGGGGAAATATATACCCCAATTCTTGTGACCTGGAGAAAACACTGGGTGTGGCCAAACAGATGCACTGTTCAGGGTAACTATAAGGAAACTTGGTTCAATGTGATAGGTAGGTGCACGAAAAACAGATGCAGTGTGAAGGGTAAGTGTGGAGACACAGATGCAGTGTGAAGGGTAAGTGTGGAGACACAGATGCAGTGTGACAGGTAGATGTGGGGGATGAGAAGGGCATTGTGAGGGATAGCAACAGAGTTACAGGTGTAGTGTGAAAGGTGAGTGTAGGGCAGAGGGTGTAGTGTGAAAGGTGAGTGTAGGGCAGAGGGTGTAGCATGAAAGGTGAGTGAAGGGCGGAAGGTGTAGCGTGAAAGGTGAGTGTAGGGCGGAAGGTGTAGTGTGAAAGGTGAGTGTAGGGCGGAAGGTGTAGTGTGTGAAAGGTGAGTGTAGGGCGGAAGGTGTAGTGTGAAAGGTGAGTGTAGGGTAGAAGGTGTAGCGTGAAAGGTGAGTGTAGGGCGGAAGGTGTAGCGTGAAAGGTGAGTGTAGGGCGGAAGGTGAGTGTAGGGCGGAAGGTGTAGTGTGAAAGGTGAGTGTAGGGCAGAAGGTGTAGTGTGAAAGGTGAGTGTAAGGCGGAAGGTACAGTGAGAAAAGTAGAAGGGTAGGTGTGAGGAAGGTTGTGCAGAGAGATGCACCTGATCTACCATAATGTCTGATCTACTATAATACCTGACTGTAAAATAGAGACTGAGTGCAACAGAGACTTATTCTACTAATACAATGCTACACAACTTACTTCTCTGCACCAGCAGTCTTTGTCAGAGTAACATCTCCGCCATCAGTCTGAATTTCAAAGCCTGCGATCTTCGGTAGCTGTGAACTAGCTCTGGACTTTTCATACTGTATCTCCTTCTCTAGGAACTTAGAAATTTCTTTGTCAACTGCAGGAAACCAAACAGAATAGGAAGGCATATTATATAAATGATAGAAGATTGACTGTAACATAGGAAAGAGGAAACAAACCACATAGAAAACAAACTGTCACAGTGAACCATCTACTAATACAGTATTTTGAAAGGGTCATAGCAGATAAGTCTATGTGATTACTCTTAAGAAAGAAACATCACATGCTGGTGGACTATGAATTCAAACTCTAAAAGTTGCAGAAAAAAAGAAAACATGACATAGATACCAGTAGAAACCTGTCAACAGGAAACTAAGAGGAGCTACTGAACTATTCTATGTTATCCACTAAACAGATCCAGTTATTGAGGAAAATAAACAACAACAACAAAAAAACAGTGTCAAACTACCTCACTTTATTGTTGAACTGAGTATGAGTTTCACTGTATATATTGTGTTGAACTGAGTATGAGTTTCACTGAATATGTTATTGTGTTAAACTGAGTATGAGTTACACTGTATATGTTACTGTGTTGAACTGAGTATGAGTTACACTGTATATATGTTATTGTGTTGAACTGAGTATGAGTTACACTGTATATATGTTATTGTGTTGAACTGACAATGGGTTTCACTGTATATGTTACTGTGTTAAACTGAGTATGAGTTTCACTGTATATGTTATTGTGTTCAACTGAGTATGAATTTCACTGTATATATTGTGTTGAACTGTGTATGAGTTTCATTGTATGTTATTGTGTTGAACTGAGTATGCGTTTCACTGTATATGTTATTGTGTTGAATTGAGTATGAGTTTCACTGTATGTTATTGTGTTCAACTGAGTATGAGTTTCACTGTATATGTTATTGTGTTCAACTGAGTATGAATTTCAGTGTATGTTATTGTGTTGAACTGAGTATGCGTTTCACTGTATATGTTATTGTGTTGAACTGAGTATGAGTTTCACTGTATTAAATTGTGTTGAACTGAGTATGCGTTTCACTGTATATGTTATTGTGTTGAACTGAGTATGAGTTTCACTGTATGTTATTGTGTTGAACTGAGTATGCGTTTCACTGTATATGTTATTGTGTTCAACTGAGTATGAGTTTCACTGTATGTGTTATTGTGTTGAACTGACTATGAGCTTCACTAAGTTTGGGTAAGTTTTAAGCGTAACTGTCACTCCCGTTGCCAACAAAAGTGTCTTATATAGCTAAATTAAACTTTATGTTCTGTGGTGTCCATGCTCTTGGCTGACACATTGTAAAACCACCCCAACGTTTTGTCTTCAGAAAGTCATATTTAGAGATGAGGCTCAAACGTCACTCAATTTGTCACATCCGTTACTGTCACTCCCGTTACCAACTGTAACTGCTGAATAACGAGTATGACAATACCTGTGCGCGTTTTACCTAAAATAAGCCAATTTTCTTAAAAAAAAATTTTCTCAGAAACTAGAAAAAATTCAGAGGAACTTTTAGGCACGGCTTCATTTCTCATCCTGAAGAACATTTAGGGCAAGTTTTAACAAAATCCAAGAGGGTCACTGCAAAATTGAAAAAAAATTGGTTGATTTGACGTGAAATGACCCTGCATTCACTCACATGCCAGAAAAAAAAATCAAAATGCTACTCAAATGAATGACTGATTTTCAAGAAAAAACCTTAACTGGGATGACTGGAACACTATTTTTACGAATAATTTTTCTCATAATGAGGTTGCTAGCATGGACTATAACCCCTAGCACACTGTAGAAATTGTGAAAACAAGTTAACTTTCAAACAAATATGATGCTTATTTACAGTCATTCTCAGTTTTATTGAAAACCAAACACACATCCTTATGTCAATATGAGCAAGAAATGAAATGTGTAAGTACTGTAAGGAAGCACTGTCTTGACTAGTGTATTCTTACATTACTTTGCTGTGTTGCGAGACTGTTTTGGAAGTAAGATGTTACGATTATTTTGTGTGAAACAAAGGAAGACGCAAGGCCAGCCTATAAAAGGGAGCGCTATCGCCTCTGTTTACAATTCACAGTTCTTCACATAGTCCAAATAGATGGCTAACACAGTACTACACACAACTCCCTCCTGTCTCCTCCTATCCCACTCCCCATAACCAAAATCGAAATGAAAAGATTAGTGTGACAGCTGAGTATTTATCTGCATGTGACTAAAGTTGCCTCTCCTCCCCCCAAACCTTCTCCACGTAGACTGCTCTAGATTTCATAAACCTCATCGTGTGTATATATATATATGTGTATGTGTGTGTGTGCGCTTCAATCTACAGGGACTGTATTCTGCATTTATGCATCTGCTAACACAAAAAAACAAGCACATATAATAACAAAAAATAATGCCTTGTCCAATTTCCTAAATAAAAAATAAAAAGTTTTTACAGATGTTTTTCAAACGAAAACATGAATTTTTGCATGCCAGTCCAACACAAAGGCATTGCTTATCATCGGTCAGCTGACGGCCAGTCAATATTATTCAATATGCACCGCTCGCTATAACATAATTTAACATTAGTAAAACTAGGTCACACAGCCAGCGGGTTGCATAGCGCATGGTCAGCTAGCGCTACTAGTGTTAATTCTAATCTATCTTACCATACATCAGCAGTACTGAAATATCTATTGTGAATTCTAATGTATGTGTATGACCTCAGATAAAAATATCGGCTCTCAGAATTTCTTTTCTTCGAGAGTCGTCACAGGTTCTCAGACCGACATCGCATGGCATTATCGGGGCTGCCAATATTATCGGTTTTCCGAGAATTCTCAGAAGAGTGGCATAACTGCACTTTTAAAACAAAAGCAAAAACCTTTAATAATCCTTGTTTAGGAGTCCTGAATATTCGACATTGCCAATGACCCCTCTACATTTGAATTTTTGATGAATCTGATTGAAAAAGAAATGGCTGAAAGCAGGAAGGTCTCTGTGGAATCTGTCGTCATAGATTCTACTGAGAACTGAGATTCAGGAGCTGTGTCCAAAGATCAGATGTATTTTTTGTTCTGCTTTTCAAATTCCATAAATTTAAAATATTTAGATCTGGATCTAGACTAGTCTAGATGTTGATTTAAACTAGAATAGATCTAGTCTAGTCTAGATCCAGCTGGAATTGCCATTATTCATTGAATTGGATACATTTCGTCATCTTGTGCAGAATCATGAATAGGTGGACTGACTCACTGTGCAGTGGTACTAGTCAATAGAAAGGGCCTTCCAAACTGGAAAATGCACCAAGGCTACTATATTCCCATGACAATCATACCTTCGGTACTGTAGTTGGCAAAATCCATTTTGGAACACGACAGACATACACATCGTTTCATGTGCCAGGACCCCTTCATTGCAGCAGACAACGTGCTTTGTGCCCTTGACGAAGTCAAGAGTCTGCTGTTCATGTTTGTGAAACATTGCGCCACTGCATTACCAGTCTGTTTGGGCAAAGATAGCATCTTTGGGCTATTACTTGCAATAAACTTTGATGTTGTGGATAATGCTAATCTCAGTGTCTTGGCCATTGTCACTTTAATTATCACTTTAATCTGCCTCTTCCTTTTAGCTGTCGGAAAGTAGCATGGGCTTTGACCTTTCAAGGGACACTACTACAGTGATAACTAGAGCTGGACACTATCGATTCCGAAACTCGAATCCATGGAACCCCTTAGCACTGAGTTCAAATCCAGACTCGTGTCCTAAAATTGACCTGGATTCCAATTCTTTCGTTCATACACAGAGTTCTACTATTGGCCAGTAATAGAACTCTGTGGATTCATATGAAAGAGCAAAATAATGTCTGTTCAGAAGAAGTCCCTGTGTAGTTTTTAAATTTGGTCTATGTATAATCTTAAGCCATTGTAAACATATACGTCATTTTAAAATAGAGATCGGAGACTGAATCTGACTGTGGCATCACTTTTTTTTTGTTTTTTTTGTAATAGACTAAACATAATATAATCTGGATGCCAAAGTTCCGTCACAGCTGAAAACGTAAAACCACATGTATAACACGAGCATGCCAAGGATATGTCTAACAGACTGACATATAAGTGTATTTCTTTGATAGGTTTTTTTTTTCTTTTGGTCGCGTTAACAAAATTATTGCAGCTAGTCTAGGCTACGTCTAGATCAGTATAATTCGCAACGGTCATGTACAATAGTCAGTCTATTAATATGTCCGAAATTTCATTCTTGTCCCATTCTAACTTGGAACAATCAACCAACAATTCTAAATAGTAAAATAGTTGAAATGCGATCACCACTGAAAGTCTGAAAGTGTTCATTGATGAAGTCAACTGGTGTCACATTCACGGTAGCTGACAAAAGAATTCCAACAGTCAGCGAAGAATCACTTTAGCAGCTTGTGTCATGTCACCCCTTGGGACACCAATACTGTCCAGCAAACCAAGAACTGGGCCCAAAATGGGCTTCTTTATATTCACTGATGTAGGCTTTCCGGCAAGTTCAAGATTTAGTGCCTCCAGTTTATGGTGATGCTGAAACTTCTTTGGTCACTGTTTATCTGTGAAATCAGCTCAAGTACTGTAGAAGCCCTGAATGGTAGTACTGTAAAAGCACCTGAATGGAAGTACTGTAGAAGCCCTGAATGCAAGATTAACAAGTTGACCAGGAAGTGGTTAGGAGTGCCACAATGTTTGGCAGATACTTCCATTTAGTGCAAAAGTGTCAAAGAAGCGCTTCTATTGAAGTCGGTACTGGAAAAATAATAATATTGTAGCGAATTTTCCCCATGCGTCGTCCAATTCAGCAAGGGTGATAACCCAATAATTATTTCTTGCATTGTCTTCCTTGCCTTCGCCCTCCAGACTTCACGTGTTCATGTCAGTTTGTGCGATGGTTCAACAAGTCAAAGTCCTTCTCCATCCCTATCTTATAGCCCTAGTAGGTAAAGTTTATTGCTGGTCAAACTTAGACTAAAGGTCGACAATTTAAGACTAGTTTGGTGAGAATGGGTGGCTTGGTTATTTTACGCGTATTACACGTACGTGAAGCGTTCTGTACAATTAAGGTCACCCTTATTTCAACAGATTCACCTTAAGATTGTTCCATTATCACGGAGTCTGGTTAGGAGAAACATATGGATGGAAAGATTTTGTCGCCCCCTTTAATTTGATGTATAAATTACCACACTTTATCACATTACTGAAAAGTTACAAGCTGTTGTTGTGCTTAGCTAGAGCACAATTTCACCAAAATTTTAGGCGCAGGCAGCTGGTGTGAAACCGTGCACTAACTAGGCCACGTGCAGTATTTCTCGTACGCTAGCGCAGGGCTATATAAAGAAGGGACACCTGGCATCTGGGTCGGTCGGTCACTCATCAATCAGTTGTAAGTTGTAGGTCGGATGCTCATTAGTTCATCAGTATAAAATAGTTAGATTCATTTGTCCAAACCCATCAGATTGCAGTTAATTCGAAAAAGGCAGAGTTGTGCTATAGTCTAACCAACTGTTCATTCTTTCAAGAGCAACGTTACCCGTTGTATGGATCTAGTTTATTTGATTTAATAGATCACATGGACTTTAAAATCATCATCGTTTCATTCATCATATTCATCGCTTCCACAAGGGGATCTCATCATTTTCATCATCATCTTCGTGAATGCCTTTATCTGCACACTACAGTATTACGCTGGAAAATCCAAGCTTGCGATGATGCTTCAAAAACCATCAGACGCATCGGTTCACTTTGTCCAACTCAGGCTGAAAACTATAAGGAGGTGGAAAGCTGGAGCTGCAGTCGACGCAGCAAAGGAGGCACTACACCTGAAAGAGATCATTGGCCACACACAAATCAACAGAAGAATATTTAGTCAAGGTGACATCAAATGGCGAAGAGACAGTGTCATCTGAGACCAGGATGAACGAGCAGTCCGTGTACAAAACTACCAACTACAGTGATCTTGTTCTCAAATTAACAAGTGCAGAAATAATGGCTAGCGTAATGGCTGTGGAAGTGTAGGTGCAAGGGGTCTAGTGAGCACGTCAGTCTATGATCTACTCAAGTTGTTCGAAACATGAGGAAGGGCGTCATTACATACTCTGAAGGATCTTGCAGAGACGGCCGAGAGGAGTTCACCATGGATATGGACCAAAGGCAGTGAACAGTGGAATGTTGTGGCTAAATATACCAAAACTGTAATATTCATTATGGCTTCACAGTGGCAGGGAGGATATCCAGCAAAGAATTCAATCTTGTAGCACTATCAGGATATTCGAGTCCAGCCTCCTGCTGGCTGCATGGTTGTTGTTGTTACGAATAATGACCTTTGCCAGTGCAAAATTCTACCATAGTGCTTAGAGTTCAGCAAGGAGATGCATGTGAGCAGTCGGGAAGTGTATTAGGGTGAGCATTAGGTTGCAGGAGCCAAATTGTAAAAGCTTCTTTGAGCCATTTAATAATAATTTCTTCTCGAACCACAGGTACGTTCCGAAATGGCCAAGTCTAGTCTGCAGATCTGGTGCCACCACTGTGCTCAAATTATATACTGTTTACGGTGGGGGTCCTTCGGTTAGATTTTTCACAATTTTAAATTAGATGAAAAGGGGCTAAAATTTGGCCTTCTTTTGCAGATCACAGGCCCGCACAAATGAAATCCGCTGAAGCCACTGGGAAGCACTGCCTGCAACAATTATTTTTTTACAAATTCAAAACTGAATTTCACCACTTTTGCGATGTGGTTTCATGTTATATGATTATTTCTACACAATTTGTTCGGACAGATTTTATACTCTGCTACTATCGACTCGGATAGTCCAATTTTTTTTGACCAGTTAGGCTCCTGCAACCATTAGGCTCGCACATGGAAGTTATAGAACATATTATTTAAGCGGTAGGTATATTATAAGAAATAAATTGCTGTGAAGTTATCGTCCCTGTAGTAACACAGTCAGACTTGAAAGCTGAGAGACCCTGGTTCGATTCCTGGCAGGGACAGGAAATTTTCTAGTGTAGATTTTTTTTTCGATCTATCTTCCTTGATCCTTCACAGTAATTTGGCAAAACCCCTGGTATACACTTCTCTAAAATAATATGTAACATCTGAAAAATTAGACTGAGCTCACATTCCTCCCCCTTAATAAAGAATGAATCCTATTTACCTTGCCACCCAGTTACACATAATAACATATAATTATTTCTATTGCCACTTTCAAGTGACGCGAACGGAAGGTAGAATAAATTCTACCACTGCATCAGGAAGATTAAGAAACTGAAGGTTGCGGATTAAAATTCCTCCCGAGAAAGAAAAAAAAAAAAACAAAATTAACCCAGGATACTTAGGAGTCATTGCTCAGCCCCTATAGAATATCAGGAAGTCAAAGGACCGAAACACTTGCTAGATGGGGGTCTTCTACTGTTGCCTTGCTCTGCAAATAAAATAGTTACCTATCAACTTATAGTTAATTATTTTTTCCAAAAGTAATACATGTATGTTGCAGTTAAATGCGTTTTTATTTTTAAAAAAATCCACATGTAGTTAATTACTTTCTAAAAGTAGTTTTAGCAACCGTGCTTCCTAAGCACAAAAACCCTCTCTGGATTCGAATCTTACTCGATTCCATCAAACCTAACTTTCAATTCAAAATAGAATTGGAAATCTATGGTTTTCGAAAACACCCAATTCTAGTGAAACTATACTTCCGGGTCAATAACTCGGGGAGCATTTATTGGTAATAATTATTGTTATTGACAACATTGTAAAAGAGAGAGAGAGAGAGAGAGAGAGAGAGAGAGAGAGTCTTGAATCTTGGATTCCTACAGAATTGGTTTGAGGGTGAATATTTTTCCCCACTGTTCTTTGACTCAGTTTGCCTTCTGTAAAAGACATCCTTCAAGCGTGGAGAGAGCAAAGTTCGATTCTGCCTGTATAGAATCCAGAGAGTAACATACTGAACTGTGAATAGGAAAGCTCTGCTCCTATAATAGTTAGNATTTCTTCTCTAACCACAGGAATTTTCCGAGATGGCCAAGACTAGTCTGCAGGTCTGGTGCCATCACTGTGCTCAAATTATTTACTGTTTACGGTGGGGATCCTTCGGTTAGATTTTTCACAATTTTAAATTACATGAAAAGGGGTTAAAAATTTGGCCTTCTTTTGCAGATCACAGGTCCGCACAAATGAAATCCGCTGAAGCCATTGGGAAACACTGCCTGCAACAATTATTTTTTGTACAAATTCAAAACTGAATTTCACCACTTTTGCGGTGTGGTTTCATGTTATATGATTATTTCTACACAATCTGTCCACAGATTTTATACTCTGTTACTATCGACTCGGGTAGTCCATTTTTTTTTTGACCAATTAGGCTCCTACAACCATTAGGCTCGCACATGGAAGTTATAGAACATATTATTCAAGCGGTAGGTATATTATAAGAAATAAATTGCTGTGAAGTTATCGTCTCTGAAGTGTAATGGTGACACATTCAGACTTGAAAGCTGAGAGACCCTGGTTCGATTCCCGGCAGGGACAGGAAATTTTCTAGTGTAGATTTTTTCGATCTATCTTCCTTGATCCTTCACAGTAATTTGGCAAAACCCCTGGTATACACTTCTCCAAAATAATATGTAACATCTGAAAAATTAGAATGAGCTCACATTCCTCCCCCTTAATAAAGGATGAATCCTATTTACCTTGCCACCCAGTTACACATTATAACATATAATTATTTCTATAGCCACTTTCAAGTGACGCGAACGGAAGGTAGAATAAATTCTACCACTGCATCAGGAAGATTAAGAAACTGAAGGTTGCGGATTAAAATTCCTCCAGAGAAAGAAAAAAAACACCAAAATTAACCCAGGATACTTAGGAGTCCTTGCTCAGCCCCTATAGAATATCAGGAAGTCAAAGGACCGAAACACTTGCTAGAAACACTTGCTAGATGGGGGTATTCTACTGTTGCCTTGCTCTCCAAATAAAATAGTTACCTATCAATTTATAGTTATTTATTTTTTCCTAAGCACAAAAACCCTCTCTGGATTCGAATCCTTACTCGATTCCACCAAACCTAACTTTCAATTCAAAATAGAATTGGAAATCTATAGTTTTCGAAAACGCCCAATTCTAGTGAAACTATACTTCCGGGTCAATAACTCGGGGAGCATTTATTGGTAATAATTAATATTGTTATTAACAACATTGTAAGAGAGAGAGAGAGAGAGAGAGAGAGAGAGAGAGAGAGAGTCTTGAATCTTGGATTCCTGCAGTACTGGTTAGAGGGTGAATATTTTTCCCCACTGTTCTTTGACTCAGTTTGCCTTCTGTAGAAGATAGCCTTCAAACGTGGAGAGAGCAAAGTTCGATTCTGCCTGTATAGAATCCAGAGAGTAACATACTGAACTGTGAATAGGAAAGCTCTGCTCCTATAATAGTTAGACTAGGCCTAGACTAGTACAGTGTGCCGACTGATATTGAACACGCTGAAACTAATATATATAGATGTCCTGTAATGAGTGTTTGTTTGATATCAGATTTATGAAATGAATTATGATATGTTCACTGTTTTCGCTCGCCTTGAGATCAGATTTATGAAATGAGTTATGAAATGGTGTGTGAATACGATATATATGTAGACTATAACTCATTTAAAAAATCTGATAGCAAACGAACTTGAGTTTCAGATCCTTTTTATAATAAAAACTCTAACTAATTTAAAAAATGAACTTTTAATCGTTAAAAGGACACTGAAGTGGCCCTCACCCTGTTTGAGACACATCGTGACATCAATTACAACAGAACTGAATGAGCCACATAGCTACACGACTCAAAGTAGATCCAAACAGCTGACAATCATCAATGAAATTTTAGACCACAGACACACTGTGACATTTCAAGTACTTTAATTCAAATGTTTAACTGAACTGAAACTGAAACGTGAAGAGAACGATGACAAGCGATAAGAAAGACAGACTGGAATAATTTTTCTTGTCTTAAATCTAGACAGAGAGAAACCCCTTGGCAGTGAAAATAGTTATAAAAGAAATAATGTCACATATTCACGATGCCACAAAAGAAATGACGTCACATATTCATGACGCCACAAAAGAAATGACGTCACACATTTGGGTTTCCAAGGCTTCCAATCAAAGTATTCATAAGCAGGTCAATGGTCAAATTTATGTAATGTGTGACAAGCAAAAAATTATTACACACTTTGATGTCATCGGAAATTGGCCCTGTTTATATGATAAATGATAATTATTGTATTATCATACTGCCGCAGCTAGTCATTGTCTATGTAAATAAATATCAGTGACAGGTCTCTGCTTCTAACCCCCTCTCCCCCTCCCCTTTTCTCTGCAGGCTGTGGTAGTGGAGATGGCAGTGGAAATGGAAAATGCCAGCTCCTTGTGGCTTGGCGTAGATCTGGGTACAACCTCAGTGAAACTGGCCTTAGTAAACATCTGTGGGGAGATTGTGTGTTCACACACGAGACCTACACTGGCAGAGTGTAAAAGCAGTATTGGAACCTTGGGATTTGAGCAAAGCCCAAGACAGATATTTGTGACTGTTGAGGATTTGTTGTTGCCTGTTTTTGAGCAGTATAAGGACAGAGTGAAAGGTAAATAAATTGGTGTTGTAGTACTGGTGACAGCTAAATCTTAAACTGTAATACAGAAATAAACAGGCACTGACAATAAACCTGGAATCACAGAGATTGGAAACCAGTCATGGGACCTTTGCCTTTCCCTAATATCATCGAATCTGTGAGTGACATTAATACACCCAATCATAGGACCATCATGTGACCCTAAGGTACCCAGCCATGAGATCCTGGTGTGTTGCTAATGTTCTCGGTCATAATACCTCTGTGTAAAGTACCCAGTCAAGGAACCGTTGTAATCTAACTTACCCAGTTGGGGGACCGTTGTGTGTCTCTAAAGTACCCAGCAATGGGGTCATTGCGTGTCCTTACCTTATGTATCCATTGTATGTCCCTATGTATCTAGCAATGAGACTTTTGTGTTTCCCTAATGGATCAAGCCATAGGATTGTTGTGGGTCCTTAACACGCTCAGCTATAAGACCCTTCATTTCCACTGGAGTAGATTCCACAAGGATCTTTTATCTCCTACATGGAACCCTCTGTGGATTATACTTGGATGATATCATTATAATGGTTCCTATGCTTCACCTTAACGTTACATTAAATGATTCTACAAAACCCTCACTGTTCTTGCTTATGATGGGTGTCCGAAAAGTCAGGTAAAAAACATTTATCAACCTTCGTTATGGGGTGGCAAAATTTATTCTACCATTTTCTCGTTATGCTTGGGTGTGGCAATAGAAAATATACGCGTCTTCTTGTCAACCTCTGAGAGTGGCGGTAGAATTTTGTACCCCAGTGTCAACTGGTCGACCGGAAGACAACATGTGCAATGGTCATTATCCATAACAATGGACACACCGCCAGTGGAAGAGCGGACCCGAGGAGCCTCATGCTACAAGAGTTAATGCAACATGTCCATTACAATATAAATAAAATATTATTGTGCATAGGTCATGGACACTATTCTGGCACTCTTACACATCCTGTAGTTGTCACTGAGATTGGTGTCCTTGTTCCATCAGAGCAAGAGCAGTTAAATACCTTCCTCTGAAAATATGCCATCTAGTGACTGTAGCCACTCTTGTACTTCTGCAACAATATTAATAACAACAATAATTAACATCATTATTAACAACAGCGTTGAACCACATCTTGGACAAATGTCTTTTGACGGGTCCAGTCGGATGATAATCTAAAGGACTTCTATAGGGCTTTGCAGTAGATGCTGTAAAATCCAGATCACTGGAGCTTTTCTTTTGTCAAGTTGGCTGTGTACACGGTAGCACTGTCTGGAGCAGATTAACACTCTCATTCCAAAATGGTGGCAACTGTGTTCTGATCGGCTTAACGTGTGGTGCTAGTGGAAATTGTTACACAAGGGTCAGAGAGTTAAAGTCATATACTGTGAAACACCGAACAAGATAAAGGAAATTACTTGTCGAAAACAGAAAGGACATCTACTGCACAAAAATGCAACCCCTCACAACCAACAAGACAACAGAATGGTTCCAGTAATGTGGTTGGTAGGTTTTACTGCATCCACTCCATAACCCTGACTGAGTTCCTTCAGATTATCATCTGTTTGGATCCCTAACTTTAAAATGACATTTGTCCAGGAAGTTGTTCAACACTGATGATGTTTTTGTTGTGGAGGTGTAAGTCTCTTGACAGGGCATAGGGCATTCTTAGAGGAGGGTGCTTATTTGATCCTGCACTGGTGGAACACGGCCATCAGTCTCAGTGCAGCTGTGTGAAAACATAGTGCCCATTGTTATTGGGCAGATTATTTTATTTGTGATGTAATAAACATGTTGCATTAATAAATATGTTCACTTTACTTTTCCAACATGCCTCATTCATACTTTAAGGAAATTTACTCACGGAACTTTTATTGTGTTCATTTAAGAAGTCGTATTTGTTTGGATAGCATTTCTGGGATAAACTATCAGTCATCTCTGCTCTTGTATGCTAAAAAGGGTGAAAGTGCGAGAAGATCAGTTTGTAGGAGATGCAGAATAATACTGATCTTGTGTTTCCTATTCATTCATCAGTATACATACAATTGGCTGTCTTAGAAACTATGGAAACTGTTAGAGAATGACGTAAAGAGATAATGAATATTAAGCTGATACAAAGATGCCAGAAAGTGGATTTGATCTGATTTGGTGCACACAATGTTTTTATGGAGGATGGCAGATGTGTAAATAAAAGATGCTTTGACATTGTGTTCACCAGAATTTATTGTTTTCTTTAGGTATAGGTATCACAGGCCAAATGCATGGTGTGGTCATGTGGCGACCAGTCGGGGAGGATGATCAGGAGATGAATAAAAGTCTCGGCACTGTTCTAGAATCACACTGCAGTAACTTGTACACCTGGCAGGATCAGAGGTGCTCGTCACAGTTCCTTGGTGAAGAATTTTGGCAATCTTTTTTGGCTGTACTCTACATACAGTCGAGTCTGTTTTTGTTTTTTATATCACTTGGACTAGCAAAACGGATTAGAAATATCAAAGTTGGAGTTATGACTTTAACAACGGAAGTTCATGGCACTGTATAACTGTGTTATAGTCATTATAGTGTTTTCTATTGAGAAGTGAAATTTGCACAAAATCATCTCTTTTTGGTCTTGCTGTACCAGTCTTTTCATTTTGTGAGACCTGGAAAAGACTATTTTAGGTGGAAAATGACTGGGTTTGAGAAGCAGCAGCCCTTAGAATGACTGCTTGAAAAAAAAAAAAGCCATCTCTTCCTTCCCAGCTTGAAATAAACCCTCACCCCTCTTCCCTGTCTCCACCCTATGTGCCACTAGGCAAGAACAGTACGAACCCTGCTACTTAGTGGATAAGTTCATACAAGAAGGAAGGCACAGACTGTTCATGTAAGGAATCTACCTGAGTGACTTAATAGACTTGTTTGTTTTCTCAGTCTTATTTCTGACCATCAACTGATAACTGATACTGTTATGCATGCTGTCAATGTACCATTTGTATTTTAATCGATGTCTTAAAACATTCAATCCCAATATGACCCATCCCTTGTAAGTCACTGTAACCATTCACTCGACTGCAGTTTAGTCCTAGTCANTGACTCTGTTCTTTCATGTTTCATCCTCTTCCCTACCCGGCCTTCTCAGCCATGCTGTAATTTGACACACATAATTATGGTCCTTTCACCACAGCCAGATCTAGTGTCTCCTCAAATACTTCCTCATTTCAGGCAACACACACTTTTTATTGTTATGTGACACTATGTAGAGAACAGCGACGGTGATATTGCATCTGTCTTTTCACTAGTACATTCGAATTGAAGAAAACCACAGTGCGATAGTGAATAATAATGATATTTTTCTGATGGAAAGAAGACAAAAAGAACTGAACTCCTTTCTCTGTTGATTAAAGAGAAATTTGAATAATCCGAGATTGAAGTAGGTAGACTCAACTGTAGCACTTCCTCTCAGAGCACAAACTTTCTTAATGATTTACCTCGTCCTGTTCACAAGCTTTTTTTCTCTTCTTTAGGAAGACTGACATCAGTAAAGATAATGACATCTGTGGTTTTGGGACTTGTAATATCACCCACAGCTGGCTGTATCCGCCTATAAGTTTCAATAAGACAGCTGATTTACTGGAGAGGACATTACATACCACCCAGGACTGACTGTATCAGCTGGTAGTTGAGTTAGAGAACTTTAGACACCACCAAGACTGACTTTATTGATACTTGTTTTCTGTTCAGTAATAGGGAATGTGAAATAAGATCAGAGTAACTCACTGGATTTTTTTCTACAGACAGTTGAATCCACTTTATTCAATTTCCCTGGAACAAACAAGGGATTCAAATAACCAGAAATTGATTTACATTTTTAACATCAGAAGTACATTGACTAGAGAAGATAGATACATTTTATTAATAATTACATACATCCATTGCAGTGAAAAATTTGTTCTTCATTTTTTAAATTTTGTGCCTCCCATAAATTTCATTTTGGACAGCGAGGGATCAGATGTGAATGCCAGTTGTGGTGAGAAGAGAAGAGCTGTTTGCTCTGGCCATTCCAATCCTGGAGGATTCCTTCACCTACCTCCTCCTCCCTACCCTTCTGTCTCTTGGTGCAGGTACCAACATGTCACCTGCCAGTTTGTCTGTGTGAACTCAGACAAGGAAATATGGACAAAACCATATGAGTAAAAAATCCCTCTGGGTTGCTTTATGAGCTCTTTTTTTTCTCCATTTTGTTTCAGAGAAGTGGTTTGAGAGTTCTGTTCCGGCTTGCAATGTCTGCTAAAATACACGACAATATTTAATATGTCTGCTAAAATACACGACAATATTTAATCCTTGTCTTAAGATTTAACAGGGAGATGGCCTCTACTCATTGGAGATTCACTGATACCATTTACTCTTCTGCACTTTATTCATCTGTCCCCCAAGGAAATCGCCACTTCAAATTACTGCAAATTTCCATGTTTCTGAGGCTTTGATGCAATTTTGCAAAATTTCTGCAAATTTAGACATTTTCCGCAATTGTCACGCTAGTTTTGGCCAATTTTGGCTGAATAATGCACTTTTTATGCCATGGCTACAATAGATCATGTTGACAGGGATACAGAAAGAATATTGTATTTCTACATATTTGCATTGGTAAAGTAGTAAATAATACAAGATGGTAATAAATAGAACGAGGTTACAAAGCTATTTGTGCAAAATTTTGGCAGATTTTGGTGCAAATTTTATCATTTTTTGCACGCAAACATTGCAATTATTGGTGCAAATTTTTGGGGGTTTAAAATGCACTTTTCTGCAGAACAGAATAACAGACCAAGTCATGAAAGGTTTTCCTTGACTTCTTTTTTTCACTTCTAGAACTAGATTAGTGTCGCTTGTACTTTTTTGTTTTTTTTAAACAATGGCATTTGCAGACTACTGTCAGCATTAGCCTATGACAGGCACAGTATGCAGTTGTCTGTGAATGCCACATGAATGAATGTATATTTATGGATTGTTTTTTTGCCCTTGTGCTGTCCAGTGCCATCTTTCCCCTGTCTCTGTCTTCCTGGTAATGGTGTCATCTAATACACATGACTCTACTCACTGCACCCACGTCTGGCAGCTCCTCATTGCCCGCCCCCACACTACAACTTTAATTTCTGGTGTCACACACTGCTTGCTGCATGCAGTGTAACACTATACGGGAGAACTGAGAATGCAATCTTGCTTCTATACATTTGCTAATCTGTCTGAATTAAAGAAAACCACGGTGCACATGTGAGCAGTCGGGAAGTATGTCAGGGTCATGGGTGAATACTAGGCTTGCACGTGAAAGTAAGGGAGCATATTCAGGCAGTAAGTATTTAAGAAATAGGGGCCTACATTGCTGTGAAGTAAGCCTCTCTGAGTTGTAGTGATAGCACATTCAGGCTTCCAAGCTGAAAGATCCTGGTTTGATTTCCAGTAGGAAGTTATCTAGTGTTAGGTTTTTTCTGCATTTTCTCTCAAAATTGATCCTTCACAGTAATTTGGTAAAATCCCTGGTGACACACTCCACTTATAATGTGTTTAAAAAAAAAAACAACTTCAAAAATTTCTCAGACTGGGCTCACATTCCTCTACCTTAATAATAAAGAATGAATACTATACTAAATGCCTTGCCACCCAGTTACACATGCCATGTCACCCGGTTACACATGACCTCAAATAATGTGTATAGTTTTACTATAATTATGGTGTATAAAATAAAAAAAGACCAAGTGATTTTTCCCTCAAATTAAAAGAAATGTAAATGATTTGAGATTGATTTGCTGGACTCGACTGTATGTATGTATGTATAAGACTATACTGATGTTGTAAGTTTGACATGGGGAGAGCTTGCTGTGACCTTAGGAAGTGTGTCAGGGTCACTGGTGGATACTAAACTCACAGATGGCAGTTAGGGGTTAAGATTTAGGCAGTAAGACTGTGGAGTTTAAATTGCTTTGATTAATGAAGTAACGCATCCCTGGGCTGTAGTAGTAGAATGTCCAACTTACAAACCGAGAGGGCCTGAGTTCAATTCCAGGCAGGGACAGGAAATTTTCGTGTGGTTTTTTTTCAATGTTTCTTCTCAGAATTGGATCTTTCACAGTGATTTGGTAAAATCTCTGGTGGCCTAACTTTTCAAACAGTATCAGATCGGGTTCATATTCCTCCTCACCCATTCTCCACCCTTGAACTGGCCTCAACCCAAATAAGAATAATGTTGGCAAGAAGATATCTTAGCTGCTGAACTCACTTGGACAGACATGCAGTCAGTTCACATTTACCTGTAACTGATTTACCGATGAAAGGTGTGTACATAATAATCAGATGTAAATTGTTGATGTTAAAAAAGGACTGTTAAAAATAAGTGGACTTATTAGTACGTACTGGGCTGTAGGTAAATTAGCCCACAGCAATTGCTAGATAAGAAGTCAGTCTCTCTTCTTACTATCAGCACTTAGAGTAGATCCTGTTCACCCAGGCCTAACATGTTCAAACAAGAAACTGAACCTGATCAGATGACTCTAACCCCAATTCATAACATGTTCCTACAGAGACTCTTCCATCACCCAGTGACCCCTTTCAATCTTTGTCAACTGGTCATGGATGTGCAACTATGTTTTGGCTCGCTCGCAATCAGCCACAGTTTTTCAAAGATGGTCAGTTTACCTGCTGTGGAACAATCATGGACTACCTAGTGACCGTATTGTGTGGACTGCGACATTCTGTAACTTCAGATCAGCTTGCTGCTAGTTTGGGCTATTTTGATAGATGTTCTTCAACATGGGATTCAGCACTGTAAGTTGGATATGTCTGTCTCTATCTTCTCTCACTGTCTGTATATACACATTCAAATATGATTCATTACATAATTAGATAAGAAATTCATGGCGTCCTCTTATTCAATTTTTTATAGAGCATAATACAGTACTGATTATCCACGATAAGGCAAAGTATGAGTCGCCTGCTTCAGACCATTTATAGCATGCCATGGCAGTCAAAACCGTGTGTAGCAAAGAGTCACATCGCAGGTGGTTAATAATGAATAACAGACCTGCGTCTGTACTTGAGTTCAACAGGTTGGGGATGAAGGTTGCACTGCTTGTGTCACAGACAAATACTGGAAATGAGAAAGATTACTGAAAAAAATGATACGATAAAGTACATCTTCATTCACCCTTTAGGAGACACACGACATTGTTTTTCAATGCTGTTATTATTTTTTTCTGAAACATGGGGCAGTAAGGGATTTAGATATATGCAGTAAAATGGACATGTTTTTCATTTCAGTTATTATTTTTTCTGAAACACGGGGCAGTAAGGGATATAGATATGTGCAGTAAAATGGACATGTTTTTCAATGCTGTTATTTTTTTGTCTGAAACATGGGGCAGTAAGGGATTTAGATGTATGCAGTAAAATGGATATGTTTTTCATTTCTGTTATTATTTTTTCTGAAACATGGGGCAGTAAGGGATTTAGATATATGCAGTAAAATGGACATGTTTTTCAATGCTGTTATTATTTTTTCTGAAACATGGGGCAGTAAGGGATTTCGATATGTGCAGTAAAATGGACATGTTTTTCATTTCTGTTATTATTTTTTCTGAAACATGGGGCAGTAAGGGATTTAGATATATGCAGTAAAATGGACATGTTTTTCAATGCTGTTATTATTTCTTCTGAAACATGGGGCAGTACAAGATTTAGATACAGTCGACTCCGGTTAATCGCCTCGTTTCCCAGGAAACCAAATTTTTTCTATATAAAAGTCACTGGATAATCGCCTCTCACTCCGGATAATCGACCGCTGTTCAGCGCCCATGAATTCAAAGATCAGCGGTTGAAGGGTTACAGTTGACAAACAAATAATGTACACAGACGGTTTAACTGCACGACGGATGGCAGACCGGTTGACTGAGTGACAGCTGCCACCCTGAAATAGGCCTTTCCTCCCCACCTCCTCCTCCCCTTGTCTCCCTTCGTCCCACGCTACGCATCACTGCCTTCACCGGTCCGATATAAATGCTAATGCGCCGAAAGCCATATAGTCTCCTCCCCCTACACCTTGATTGTGACTGTCTGGTGGATTTCGGTTAGATCAGAGAACGTGTCATGTGGATGAACGGTCCAACTCCTTATTGTCTGCTGGGCTACTGCGATGTGGCCAATGAGAGAGACCGCGGAGATCAAACATTTTGTGCGCCACAACACCGTCAAACTAGAGTCTGTCCTGATACTGGCGACGAGAAGGTGTCAATGCATGATATCAAACCACGACATCAAAGAAATTTAATCTCATTACCAAACATATGGCTGAAATTACTTCTCCGCTTAATCGCCCACTTTTTCCGTGATCCCAAGGATGGGCGATTAAATTAAGCAGAGTCAACTATATATGCAGTAAAATAGACATGTTTTTCAATGCTGTTATCATTTCTGCTGAAACATGGGGCAGTAAGGGATTTAGATACATGCAGTAAAATTGACATGTTTTTCAGATCAATGCTTGTCACATTTTAGAATCTGTGCACCATGTCAAGAAGAAATCCAATACCTAGTCATCCTGTTGGTGGAGTGGGAGTTCATGCCAGTAAATGAAATGGTTGAATATATTTGCTGTCTGAGACCAAGTTGTAAACTGGTAATTTTACAAGAGGAGGCAAAACATATTATATTGTCTATAAGCTTTTCTAGTTGAAGTAGCACACAGTTTCATACATGTTTCAGTTTTATGGAAATAGCCACCATACATCGGTAATAAAATTTGTTGCACACAGTTCTTTTATTATATGGCATACGTACAGTACATGGTTATCGCCTTCACTGTTTGTCTTATGGGCTGACCAGTCCCATCTTTTGGCTGACCAGCTGTAACCGCATGGCTGAAGGAATTTATGACTAGTGTGCCCATCTAGTGGACGGGAGTTGGTGTCACTAATGTATGGTGCAGTCTATACATTTTGATTAATAACATCATCAACAACATGATGTCAAGATGAATGACGTGACCAAAACATACTAGAGACTGTTGTGTTGTGCTGCTGCTTCACTATTATTTGTATCGTAAGAGAGAGCCAAGAACCTTTAGACTTAGACTATTACAATATTACCAAAAATACAAACAAATAAATTGTTCTTTCTTTAATTTTACCTTTTATAATATTTCAATGGCAGTGCATCATCAGCACAATATTAATCTCTTACTTTCAAAAGACTGACTTGCCTTGACATGTCTGGAGTTTTATTTTAAGAAATTGGGTATCTGGTTATATTGATATGGATTTACGGACTTTTTTAAATAATTGACTGTCAGTCATGCATGAGACAAGCTGTATTCATGTATGTGGTACAGTATTTTAAAACCAGCAGCAAATTGCCTTTGCTCTGAGAGCCAGACATTATTGTGCAAGTATTAGCTAGGTGAGTTAAGCTGACAATAACAAGTGATTATTTGATTCTAAGGTAGTTGATAAGGAGCAGAGGCACAACTTGACAAGGGGTCATTAGTTTTGATTTCACCTTAGCCAGATCCTGTGAATGAGCACAACCTGCCTGATGATTGATATTACTGAGGATGTTCCTGATGCTAATAAAAAGCTAGAAGAGACAATTGCCAACATTTTTGTAGATGAAGCATTAAATGACGGTACCGGTATCTAGATCTAGACTAGATATTGAAAGTTGTTAAGTGTGAAATACTGAAACACATGTTGACTGGAACTTCTTGGTTGAACTTGGAGCTCCCAGATGATGCCAAACCCATTGATTTCTTTAATGTGTTCATTACTGATCAGCTGTTCATTTCTTTTGTTTTGTTACTGCTAGTTTTCATTGTGATATCTCAGTAAATATTTTGTCTATCTTCAGTTTATATGTTGTACCTCATCATGGCATGTCATATTATGTCATTCAATGTCAGCATATGGAAGGACTCGCTTTGTTATGTTATGTTATGTTATGTTATGTTATGTTATGTTATGTTATGTTATGTTATGTTACATCTACTATAGTCATAAACATACTATTTTCTCTACTTTCAGACCTACTTTGGTCACTGTCTAAACTTCAGGGTCAATATTTGTTATTGTATGTCAGTGTTGCCACTTGTCATTATAAGTACATGTAATTTTTATATTGATACCTGTGCTGACATTCCTAGTCTTGTCAGTTGCCATCACAATACACATCAGAGAAAACTTTCATACATTTCTGTGTAATTATAGTAAGGATTTTATAGGTGTATCTTTCCAAATGAATTAATGCTGAAGTTTTAGAAAATACAACCTAGAAATATGGAAACGACTCAGGTTATATCAGCGCTGATGGACCACAGAGTGCACACTTATAAGTTATATTGCCACTGTAAGGGTTACATTTTCAGCAATTCATATTCATTCATTTCCCTAATATTCATGGACAAAGCTTTTTACACAGATACAGTGGCAGTTTGAAATAAGTATTTCCTATTCAGATGAACTGATTGTGTGAAATTTTGACACAGTTGGTTCAACGGGAAAAAGATATTTAAAACAACATTGTTCATTTATTTGTTAACAGACAACAAGATTGTATATCTGCATGAATCAGTCAGAGCATGAATTATATCATATATTCTTTACAGATTAAAAGATGAGGAATTCCCAAGCTGTCTGTTGCCAAAAATAGTTCCCGCTGGAACAGTTATAGGTCATGTGACTGATTCTCTAAGTGGTTGGCCAGTGGGTGTGCCTGTCATGGTGGGAATGGGCGATGTGCAATGTGCCATGTACGCTATACTACAAGGACCCAGAGACGCTGGTAAGTTGTAGTGATGTAATGATCTGGTTGGAGTTGTTTCTAATGGCTGAGATGATGATCAGTGTGTGAAAGAGTTACAAGGAGGATCTGGCTGAACATCTGTGCAATCTCTAGCTCACACCACTGCATAACAATAATAACATTGCAGCTTTGCTGAATGTTGCATCTCACATTGACTTTGGCTTTTGAGATTAATGAGGCGAGAAATTTGTCCACAGTTTTCAGTCTTCATTTCTTCCATGGACCATTAAGTACTTTTCTCTCTCTCCGTCACCATTAGCCTAGCCATTCTCATCTTTCCATCATCCACTTTTTCCTCACTTGTTCTCCTCTTCATTTTTCTTTTCATGTGTGTTATTTATAAGTACACGGTTATTATCCTTAAGATGGAACATGTGGCTTATTGCAGCATAAAACATTTCATACAGTATTTCTTTTTATACGGTTTTTGGGAGGGGGAAAGGAGGGTCCTGAAATTTGATATTGTTCTAAAAATAGCATTTTGAGATAAGATATATCTATTTTTTGAGAAGGTTAGCAATTTCTCTACATAAGGAAAATATATTTGAAATCAATTTTGAACTGTTTTCTTATCCTACTCACCTTTCTAACACTCGTGTCACAATGAAATCCTTGCCTGCTTTACCCCAGTCTGTAGATTGTGTGCTTTGATAGAAAACTTGCAATAGCTGCTAAAGATGTTTTTTTTTTTTTTCTTTGATTTCCTGGGGCAGAAATATTATTATCAAAATTTGGGGAAAATTGGATGTGTTCTTATTCCCAAAAATACCCAATAATTGTATTGATATGTTTTTAAAGAGGTAAAGATTTACCATGGTATAGATGTTGTGGTATTGAGTGACATCATTACATAAAACAAGTTGCTACAAATCCTAAATATTATAACAAGAATTATGGCAATAAAGTCATGAATACGAACGTATGTTCACATCACATATCGACAGAATATTCAGTTGGAGTATTGTCACCTCAAACAGTACAGTACTCTTATGACAGTCAAGAAGGAGAAAATATGTAGAACAATGTGTGAGCAGGATCTCAAGGAAAGGTCATAGTACTGAGAACAAAGCTGAGGAGGGAGGGAAACCCCCACATGTTAGACAGGGATGTTTTGAGGTTAGGGTTCTTGTAAGATGTATTTCTATCTTTATTTGAGGTAAAAATAAAACTTTAAATGTAATTTCCTGAAAATGTCATTTCAACCACTAAAATCCTAACCAAGTTTGTTTTTTTTTCAGTCAGTTGGATTCACATTTTACATATATAACATTTTTACAGCACTCGTAGGTGGTCTCACATATTGAATTTTGGATATCTTTTGTAGTTTTTTAGATAAAACTTTGTTTAAGACATAAAAGCACACACACAAAAATGCATGTCTGCTACATATCATGTTCAAATTTTTATATAGAAATAACTAATCCATATATCAAAACTCTGTTCTGTTCAACAATACAAACAGCCTCATAGCATGTTGGCAGATTTTTATACTGTTTCAGCAAAACTGGCACTCTTGATAGGTTTTTCAAAAAAATGGCCACTTTTTTAATTCTTGACTTCAAGATGGTGGCATTTCCGTGGGAACCATAAGTACATTTTGAAAATATTCAATACTTTTCTGCTATTTCAAGTTTATACTTATAGTTGCCGTGGAAATGCTGGAGTAGAAATTTAAGGTTAAAAAAGCTATCCCATTTGGAAAATCACCCTCAAGCCTCATTCCCTTCCTCCCACTCTCACCCGCACCCCACTCGTTAGTCTTCTGGTGAGGTGCAGTACAGATAGAAAAGCCTGCTTAAAATGACAGCACGGACTAGCGCAAAGTGTTCACTTTCACCAAAATTCACAGTAAACATTTTTCTAGGGAAAAAAAAAAATGATACATCACATAGTGCGGCGGGTTGACAAGATGAAGTTGATGCCAGTGCAAATAATAAAATAATACTGTTAATGTTAGTCTAGTGTTACAGTATGAGGAGATGTGTGTCAGTTGGAACAGCTCTTGTTTTAAACAAGTGGTTGCCG
>JAWQUT010000067.1:2362503-2375837 GCA_033807755.1 Ellobium chinense | reverse complement strand
CTTCATTCACTAGAGAAAGCCAAATCAATGCAGAACTGGATGAAAACTCAGTCCACTGTTTTTTTTTCTTTAACTATTCCTCAGCACAGAAATTTTCGCCAACATTGTCAAGCAAAACAATTTATACACCAAGACCAGACTTGAGAAAGAGTTTAAGGAAAAGTCAAGAATGACTGATTAATGTTAATCTTTTGAAATGATTACAGTAGTCTTTTTGATCTAGAAAATCAAAGCACAAAGAAACAAAGAAACTAAAAAAAAACTAAAAACTTCGACAACACTACAGACAAAACATCAAACCAATAAAGACAAAATTTTAATGGAAAAAGTCAAATATTGTCACAGTTTATTTTATAATAAATTCCACGGTTTCATTTTCAAAAGAAGTTTTTAATTTCATATTCACAATTCATACCTGAGTCATTTTATTCTTTATGTGCTACTCTAAAAACAAAACAGATTGATGAATTCCCTGATACACATAAAAAAAAAAATTGCTTTTTGGCTTCCATACCTATCACTGGTGGACCAGTAACACATCTGGTAACAATCACTGGAGGTCACCTTTTGTCCTAATACAGTACATCATGGTGATAAGGGTTGAGAAAATACCAAAGGAAACTGAGGGTGGCTATATATATGTGGGACACAGGAGACAAATCCCTTTACCCATCTTTACGGGGTAAATAAAGTCGTATTTATTATTATTATTATTATTCTACAAGCAAACATCCCTACAGTTTGACAGCATTCTTCCATCCAACTGATTTTAGGTGATTTTTTTAAACCTGTGAATTGCAGAAATTGCAAGTGCTCTCTTGAGTGTGATAGTTTTCTAAGCTGACCCTAAAATTAGGTTAGAGGTCTATACAAGCTGACTCTAACATCAGGCTCGAGGTCTATACAAGCTGACTCTAACATCAGGTTCGAGGTCTATAGAAGCTGACTCTAACATCAGGTTCAAGGTCTATACAAGCTGACTCTAACATCAGGTTCGAGGTCTATAGAAGCTGACTCTAACATCAGGTTTGAGGTCTATACAAGCTGACTCTAACATCAGGTTCGAGGTCTATACAAGCTGACTCTAACATCAGGTTCGAGGTCTATACAAGCTGACTCTAACATCAGGTTCGAGGTCTATACAAGCTGACTCTAACATCAGGTTCGAGGTCTATACAGGGTTAAGAACACCTTACAACACAACCAGATAGCCACCACACCACTAGACAAGCACCACACAACCACCACACCACTAGACAAACACTACACAACCACCACACCACTAGACAAGCACCACACAACCACCATACCACTAGACAAGCACCACACAACCACCATACCACTAGATAGCCACGAATCTGAAAGAAGATATGCTACTATCTTGCCTCAGATTTTCCATAGTTATACGTAGTTATCCTCCCTTTCTCCCTTATGGTCTTTGACACCTATTGTTTTTTTTTCTTCTTTTGGCCCTATTAACATTTTGTGTTATTCTACATATATCAGTGTGATTTCGGGAAATTTCTCCTATGGAGGTTAAAGTACTTCTTTTGCTCGATCTTTTAACGGAAAGAAAAAAGNACCACTAGACAAGCACCACACAACCACCATACCACTAGACAAGCACCACACAACCACCATACCACTAGACAAGCACCACACAACCACCATACCACTAGACAAGCACCACACAACCACCATACCACTAGACAGCCACGAATCTGAAAGAAGATATGCTACTATCTTGCCTCAGATTTTCCATAGTTATACATGTAATTATCCCCCCTTTCTCCCTTATGGTCTTTGACACCCATTGTTTTTTTTTCTTCTTTTGGCCCTATTAACATTTTGTGTTATTCTACATTATCAGTGTGATTTCGGGAAATTTCTCCTATGGAGGTTAAAGTACTTCTTTTGCCCGATCTTTTAACGGAAAGAAAAAAGGGGGTCATTGCCCAAAATTGTTCACAAATGTCTTTTGAAAAAGGTCACCTCAAATTCTGATTTGGTCCCCAATTTTTCATTTGGTTGGTTTTGATCGAGTGCGAATACATAGACCTACACATTTTATTTTTTTATCTAGAAGGCTCAAACTGTACCTGAAACTTTAAAACTGGATACTTTATGTGGATCACAGCCTGGCACTGGCTGGCAGGGCCCCAAAAAAGAGGGATTTTTATATGTTAGCGGATTAATTGGGTTGTACACAATCAGTGATTTGCCCCTCTAATAGGTGTCACAAACCTTAATGTGCCGTATTTGAAGGTTCCCCTCCTCCTTACAACCAGCGCTGTTCACGTTTACCAAAAAATGGGGAACTGCATTCTGTTCTCTGTTCAGTGCCGAAATGGGGAACTGTGTTCCGTTCTCTGTTCAGCCAAGACTTTCAAATTTCATTCTGTTCATGTGTTCCATGTCTAAGGAACTAAGTTCCACACTGCATTCCGTTCCATTCATGCGTTCCACGTCTGAGGAACTAATTTCCAATCTCTGTTCTGGTCCGTTCACTTTTCCCGCCGAAAATAGCACGTGTCTCCCAGGCAGCTGATCTCACACAAGAAAACAAGGTTTTGGATGTGTAATGAATGTATTTTTTATGGGTGAGTATTTTCTATGGAGAGATTCAGTTTCAAGGGCACAAGATTTTGCCTCGTATGCACCTGTTACTTGGTGGAGAAAAATATTACATGATACCATTCATCCCTTCCTTAATAGACCAAAAAAATATAAAAAACCAGATTCATTAGCACCGGCGCAGAAGTTCATACTGTATTAACTGCCACCTCTCAATAATAACTGTGTGGAAGTGCAGTGTGTGTCATAAAAACAGAAAATTTGGAGCCCCTCTTCCTTCCAGAATTCACTACAAGAAAAGAGAAACTGGAGAAATTCCATACAACTTTACAATTTCTTACAAATTTGAGAATTTATTTACGATTGCACGGAACCCGCCAAAAACAAAAGAAATCAAGATCATGCTGCATTCCAGATGATAAGGCAGGCGCAGGCATTAGTCACAATTTTGGACAAGAATCCCTAATAAAGTAAATCATGGCATTTAAAGTCAAGACTGGTGAGAAGTCCTTGATACCAAGTATCATCATGTCTTTATCAGTAAGGGGACATGCGTCACTTGCGATTAAACGCAACAAGTCAGTCCTTGTTGTGTAATGCAGATGGCAGCAGCCACTTCATCTCGATGGCCTCATTTACCTGACACCATATAAGGGCAGGAGTAATAAACTGATCTTGCAGAATCAAAGAATGACTGGTAAAACTGACAGGTTGAACATAGCTGGTGATCGCAGTGCGGTGAGTGCAGTACTTGCCAAAAATCTGAAAAAAACCCCCCAGAAAACCCTAGTCGCTGATGTGTGAACTGAATTTGAACGGACTTGAAAAGGAACTCTTCCATTCACAAATAGTCGTAAAACTCCATTCACAATGAAACAATGGGACTCCGTTCACAAAACCGGAATTAAGTTCTGGAAATAAGCTCATATGAACAGAGTTCCGCCCAATCCTGCTTACAATTGGGACGTGACTCTCACTGTGACTGACCGCAGCACTCCGACCCAGATTTACTAGGAGTAGCTGTAGTAGTAGTTTTGACCCTTGGTCTTGTTGGCCGGACTGGTTTATTGGCCTCATTATTGACTGTCCAAGGGCCATGACTCTTGTTGGCGTAGTAATCCATGGGGTAAGTACCATGCCAGACTGTCAATTTCAGGGCTACACTCATCTGTGGGGGGGAACAAAGATCTGATAATGGTGATCCACACTACATCAATTATATATATATAATATATATACTGTACATGAAAGCAAGCAAGAGAACACATCCATTGTCAGGCAAAAGCAACCCTTGCTACTGTGAAATATACTCTAGGGAATAGTACTAAGTGTGCATGATTAAAAAGGGCATTGTGTATGTTCTGGACAAACTTAAATAAGACTTGGCACTGGAGTACTGTTCACTTACTTCTGCAATTTCACCTGAATTGCATTATTAGTGGGGAGATAATAACTTCACCGAAATCACGTGTAACAACCAAAATGGGCAAAACAAGCACAAAATAAAAGAAAGACCAGGGTGTTATTTTCAATCATTGAAGGAAGGAAACCTTGAAATTCATGATGAAACCCATTTTTTTCACCACAAAGATTGATCCAAAAACATGTAGGAGAAGCAATCAGGCTATTAATCTGCTGTTGGACCAATAGCATGAATTTTTCAACATTTTCACCAATCACAGAAACCCCCCAACCTCTATCGCCAGAGTTAAAAATAAAACTGTTTGATAATATTGTCAAGCCAATTTTGAGCTATTCATGTGAGGTTTGGGGTTTTTGCAAAGCAGATCCTATTGAAAAGTTGCATTTATCGTTTTTGAAACGGGTGTTAGAAGTAAAGAAAACAACGCCGAATTGCTTTATTTACGGAGAGCTTCAAGTGTTTCCTTTGCAGCTGGACAGACAGATGAGAATAATAAAATATTGGTTAAAATTAATTAGAATCAATGACACTCCGAATTATGCCTCTCGTCTATATAAGGAACTGTACAGACAAACTGAAAGCGATGCATCAGTAGTCAATTGGGCCTCTTCATTGAAAGATTTGTTATTCAAAAGTGGATTTGGGTTTGTATGGATAAATCAGAGAGTGGTAGATGAGAGAGCATTTTTAAGTGAATTCAGACAGCGCTTACAGTGTATGTACATACAGAACTGGCATAGCCAAGTTGATGATTGTAGTGATAATAGATTATATAAACATATCAAATCAGACTTTAAATATGAAAATTATCTGTCCTGTATCCATAATAAGATGTTTAGAGTGGCACTTACTAAAATTAGATTAGGATCACACACATTTATGTCAGAAAGAGGACGATGGGGAAGACCAAACATTGAATATAAAGACCGACTTTGCCCCCAGTGCCTAGAAGTAGAAGATGAATACCACTGTCTGGTGATGTGTCCAAAATTCAGTACGTTAAGAAGGAAATATTTATCTGCTCGCCTTTTAATAAAGCCAAGTATGGCAAAATTTGTGAATTTATTAATAAAAGGAAATAGTGATGAAATGAATAAGTTGGCAATTTTAGCTTATTTAGTGATAAAGGAATATACCAAAGAGCTATGAGCAAGACAACGGTCATTCTCTGGTAATGAAACAATTCAGGAATTTAGAAATATGATGAAAAGTAAAAACTCTTGTAAGAATGAGTAAAAGTGCGAAAGATTGTATGAGTGAAGGTGGGGGGAAAGAGGAGAGTAAAATAAAACTGGGATGTGTACATAAATGTATACGATTGAAGTTGTGTATATTGTACTGATTTTTTATTTTTTGTTTTTCGTTTTTTTTGGTTTTTTTTTTTTTTTTTTTTTTTTTTTTTTGTTGTTTTTTTTCCTCTAAGCAGCTTGTTCGTTATTTTTCCTTCCTCTTGGCAAAAAAAACATATTATGTTTTGTTAGAAAAGTTATTATGCAAGGATTATTACTGTGTAAGTGTGGAGTAAAGTGTTTGGCGTATGCCTAATAAAGATTTGAACCTGAACCTCTTTACAGCCAAAGTAGATCAGCTGCACATTGCCTCAAAATGGCCAACTATGAGTTGTCACCCTTGAACAAGACTGCTACATTCATCTCATGCACCTTTGAAAGGTTTCAAGGTGCAACACGGACTATCATGAATAATTCAAGACATTTCTCTGGACAACACAGAAACAGCCGCGAGAAGCATACAGTATTATCTCGAGCTCCCAAGCCTGCCCTCAGACCAGCACTGACGACAGCCACCCATTGATAAGCTTGTTGGTCCTTGACAGGTCACATGTGATATGGCCAAAACTGGTCCACACGATGTGACATGAACAATCAATTCCTGTTATACCACATCCTCCTGTTCTACAGCCAACTCCGCAGACCGCCTACATTTTGCCTCTGAACCAATCCACTGTTACATTGAAAATACTGTAGTGGAAATTAATCTTGTTATACCACCTCCTGCTATCCACCACCCACCAACCCCTGAGCATTCCCTTTTTTCCTTTAACCATAGTAAAATAAACCCAGTTATAGGTATGAAGATGCCAATAGCACCTGGCATAAAAATATGCAATTTTCTTAGATAGGTGCAAATATATGTGTAGACTCAAAATAGGTGAGGTTTAGTCACTCAACTATAAAATTTGTGGTTCTTGCTAGGTGGGTAAGGTAAGCCTGTTTACTGAGAGAAAAGGCCTAAAATATTAGGCTGTCTGCTTCAATGCCTAAGTTCTCAAAATCTAACTGGTTCAGGTGCATTTTTCTTTGTGTCAAAATTTGGAGGAAGAGCTAAACAACATATTTGGAAAGTATTTTGACATGGCACCCCAGGATAAGTTAATGAGAGATGTAAAACTGAATATAGCCAATAATGAAAAATATATTGGCATCTTCATACCTTAAGAAAGAAGTACCCAGACACATAGTGAACTGCTAAAACTATTCTAAATCTCTTTCCCCATCTTCTTTTCCAGTTCCAGTCAGCTGTGCAATTGGAATGCAGTGCTTCACTTTGAACAACAGGTAGAAGCTTCCATTTTTATGGCAGAAAGTGGCAAATTGCAGGGAAAAGCCATTCTGGTCTCCGTTCCAGCATTTGTCGAAAGAGTCTCTGAACGACTGGACTAGACTAGAGGTAAGTTGACCAGTTAGCACTGTATTTCCAGTTGAAATTGTTTGTTTACATCTAGTTTTACTACCCAGTTTCCCCTCCCTTTCCCCCAAATGAATCTCCTGCCAAGCCCTGCCCCCCCCCTTTTTTTTCCAACGAACAGTAAATAAATTGACGATATGCTATATTATTTACTTCCCAACCCACCCACTTCCACCCCCACAAACAACTGACACCACCTTACCCCCTCCCATATTTTAAGTCCTTAGTTTACCCTTACCTCCCCCTACCCCCCCTCTTACCCCCCCTCCAGTTAGGCAATGTACCCAGATCTAAACTCCATCAGTGTAACTTCATTGACACTAGTGTTAGTATAACTATTAGATCTACCTTCCCCCCCCCTACCCCCACCCCCTAGTACTCCACCCCATTCCCAAACCACTACCCAACTTAACATTTGCCCTTTGTCATTGAAGTTAAGAAGTTAGTTTTTATTCTGTAGATTTAATTCTGCCTTAGTTTTAAAGAAATGTTTCTCATCTATCATGAAGCCTTCATTTTCTTACCAATTTATTGAATGGGGTTGTATTACAAATATGATCATAATTCATGACTGGCTTTAAGTAGAGATCTGAAATTTTGCAGTTAGATGTAGAATTGGTGTAGAAATGTAGCAGTGTCAGTTGAATACAATCACTTGACCACTTCTACTATTCAGGTATGAAGATGCCAATAGCACCTGGCATAAAAATATGCAATTTTAAATAGTTCCTATAAAATCAGAATATTGGCCATGGGGAGGGGGGAAGGGATTGGATTTTAATTTCAAAGACTTAGATAGGTGCAAATATATGTGTAGACTCAGAATAGGTGAGGTTTTGTCACTCAACTATAAAATTTGTGGTTCTTGCTAGGTGGGTAAGGTTAGCCTGTTTACTGAGTGAAAAGGCCTAAAATATTAGGTTGTCTGCTTCACTGTCTAAGTTCTCAAAATCTAACTGGTTCAGGTGCATTTTCTTTGTGTCAAAATTTGGAGGAAGAGCTAGACAACATATTTGGAAAGTATTTTGACACAGTACCCCAGGATAAGTTAATGAGAGGTGTAAAACCTAATATAGCCAACAGTGAAAAATACATTGGCATCTTCATACCTATAGGGTGCTTCAGAATGCTGCTCGCTGAAACGGAGTCCCCCAAGCAATCTATTTTTAGCCATGCCGTCCGAACCCGCGACTGACTGTTACCTTCATTTATGGGTGAAAAGTCAGATTCGTGCTGCCTTCAATGTTGACTGTTACTACTACTAGTATTACTGAATAGGCTGCTAGGCGTAACCTTGAAGTTTGTTCAACTAATACCTCGGAACAAGCATTGCGCTTAGAGTACTTGCCACTTGAACATAGAAAATGACCTTGTCAAGATCTGGAGAGAGTATTTTTTTCTCCTTTTCCTGAAACTTTAGAAATATCCGAAATACTACTAACTTAAGACCATGCAGTCAAGAACTTTTTGGTAATGGTGCTATGCAGTCAAGAACTTTTTGGTACTGGTGCTAAAATCAGCAGAATTTTACAGAATTCCTGCTAACCAAAAAAAAAAAAAGTCTATGCCTGATGGTTGCAGCAGCTAGTAGTTATTCTGTGCAACGCAGCGCAATATCAGTGAACAAGCAAATGAGTTGGGGAAAACTTCAATAGTTATGTCGGATGTTCTTGCCTAATCTAGACTGTAGACATAGAGAATTATCAACATAATATATTATATTACCACTCAGAAACGCATACACATTCATCTATCCACAAATCCACAAACATCCCAATACACACTCACTAAAATATATACAAACACACACATGTGTGCCACGCTCAAACACCTGCACAGTCATGCCCATACATATTACAATAAAATCCCATATAAAACATGCCCTTGGTGTACTTATTATTGAGGTATACATAATATACTTGTTAATACGTGCCTCATTAATGAAATGATAGAATGATAATGAGTCTGTGCACGTGAAATCCAGTCTTAATACCAAGGTAAGTTACATTTATTAAATGAATCAACACTTAATATCGAGGTTCCTCTACACGTACACATAAGGAGATAAATCAACCTTTATTTACTCTCAAGGGAATATGTTAGTCTCAGTCTGTTAGTATCAGTATTACCTATTAATCAGCTGCACGTGGGAGAGGAGGAAGGGGAAGTCAAGATATTAAGTTATTATATCAATAGGTATACCTCTTTACTAAGTATGAAATCATATGCGCGAATTCTTAAGTCCTTGATAAGTATAACATATACCTTTCTCATGCACCAAGAGGCATTTGATACAAGAATTTTTTTCAATGAAATGATAATTACAAAAAATTTAATAAAAAGGTAGGTCTGATCATGGATTCCAGCTTCTAATGCTAAGATTACACAGATCTTTCCCTCTTCCCCGAGCGAAGAAGCCGGCATAGTGATATAGATCTACGGATAACATTGATTTCGTGGGGATATCCTACAGAAGAACAGTTTGATGAAGTAGATTTTGGTCATTAAAACAATTTTAGCGCCAGGAACGTCCATTTCTCCATGCTCCACATACAGCTGATCACTAGCCCCGGCCAGTGTTATGCACGGATATGCACTTTGACCCCCCAGGCTCGCCAGGTGCCCTCCAACTGATGACGTAGGCGGTTATCGGACTTAGAGCGATCCAAGGTTCATGCGGAAGATCTGAAGAACGCTATACCACTAACACCATCATGCCATCAAAGAACGAAAACACTGAGCACTGCAGTGCCTAGATCTAGTTTGACCTACATGTAATTCTACACAGCTTAGTTTTCACACAGGCCTCTTATGGCACAGCTGTAGTTGGCCTCTTATGGCACAGCTGTAGTTGGCCTCTTATGGCACAGCTGTAGTTGGCCTTTATGGCACAGCTGTAGTTGGCCTATTATGGCACAGCTGTAGTTGGCCTACACTAGAAGTGCTGACATTAACTGATCCACACCGCATCTTGTGGGCCCGATTTCTATGGCATGCCATTGGCTACTATTTTTAGCAGGGTTTCTTCTACGACTTTCAGGTAGCACACAGCTGGTACGGTCTTTTCTTGGTGTAATGTCTGGGGCTGGAAGTAAACGCCTGCTTTTGTTGCTTACTGCGAAGGAAAAGTGGGGCATATGCGTCTTTTCAAAGGCCTGCCCCTCAAAATCTCAGAAAAATATTGCTAATCATTTTGAAGCAAGTTGGAAGAATCCGTTACGAGATGAGCTGTTGGTGATATTTTACTCAAAGCCAATTAATGGCTGACATGAGCACTGTCAGAATCCAGTCTTCACAATAAGAAAATGAGACCACCAAAACACAATGCAATGGAAAAGGCTTTTTTTCTTTGGTTCACATCGGCACACACCAAAAATATTCTGGTCACTCAAGATATTTTGGGAAATAAAGCCATGGAGTTCAGTGCTCCACTGAGTATTGGCTCAGAATTCCACTATTTGAATGAATGGCTGACTTGCTTTAGGTGACAGATCGACAATAATTATCGTCCAAGTGGTGAGGGAAATGCTGGTGTCGCGCCCCCCCCCCCCCCCCCNCAAGTTGTTGTGGATGACATGACTAGTTGAGAAAAGGTGCATGAGGTAATAGAAATTTACATGCCGTGCAATGTCTTTAACCCTCATATTGCAGTGATAAAATTTGTACTCCTGTCTGCTTGCTTTGTTTAAGTGCAGCAATAGAATATATGTATCTCCTTGCCGACCTTTGAGCGCAGTGGTAGAATTTTGCATCCCAGGGACCCTGACCAGCTGCTAGACAACATGTGCAATGGTCATTATCCATAACAGTGGCCATGCAGGTGGCTGGAGATTGGACCTGAGTAGTCTGGTGCTACGACAGTTAACATGGAGGAAACTGGGCTGTATTGTGACACGCTTCCAGATCGTTTACTGACATTAAGCAGGTTGGTGAAAGGAACCAATCAAAAACAAAACAAGAAACCTTAGGTTGGAAGCTAGATTTCCTTTCAGCATTGAATTAGTGCTTTAAAAGATGAACATACAAAATAGTTGGATTAATAGGGTTTAAATACAATAAATTTAAAATTGATTTGTTGAAACCCTTTTATACTGCCAACCCCGTTCTAATGTCAACTTTGACAAAGTCCTGGAGTTGACGGTATAAGATGTTTGACTGTATACTCTGTGACCAGTTTCCAGAACAGCAGAGTTATAGAACATAACCATCTGTTTTCTTGGACTTGTCTTCAATGATGTTCGTTATGTGGGACGAACTGGAGCATAAACTGCAGGCGAGGCAAATCCCTTCTCAAAACCATCAACAATTTTAGCCAAAGCCGAAGTGATGCGCTACGGAAGTGAAGCGCTGCACAAGTAAAGCGCTACAAGAAGACTAGAACAGCATTCCTAATCCATGAACTAATGTCTCATTGGCCCCAGAAGTTCATATCTTCCTCTAGCAGTGATACCAGCCTGAGCAACCGAAATGAAGACTTCCATTCTTAGCGCATGGGGTGCTCATCCTGATGTAAGTTTTTGGCTTATTTCAATACACTTCTACTGAAATCAACTGGCCTTTTTGTTCCTTCTTTAATACCCACGTAAACAGTGTATCAAGTTTTACTTGAGCTTGACTAACAACATCAGTGCAATGCCCAGTTGATCAATGCACACTTACCTTTTTCAGTGAGTAATTGAATAAGGAATATTTATAGGCATGACCACTGTCTGTATGGTTGAATGGAATACTCAAGGCGTTAACACTGTCAACTGCTTAGGGATATTCTGAATTTCCTTTTCCTGAAACTTTGTCAGAATGAGCCCAGAGACACTGAACATGATGTTTTATAGCTCTTTAGCTTTATATAACATTTTGCACACATTAACCTATCAGAGAATTGCATGCTTTGTCTTGTGAACACTATCGAACTTTTCCTTTGACGGGTTATAGTGTTATCAAGTTCAAGGCCTCTGGAGGGGCCAGTATTTTGTCTAACATCCCTTCCCTCCCCTTCCTTTCACAGTTCAGTGCAGCAGAATGGCACAAGACCCAAGACCCATACTGTGATCTGGCCATGGCTATTGGAGAATGTAAGTGTCATGATTTCAGTGTGAAGCAACTTTTTCTTCTGCTTTGATTCCTCCCATGTATGTGAATTTTGGTTGAAGTGAACTTGTGCTGAGGTCTGAGCCTATTTTTTATACGGCTGAAATCAACTGCCACACTCAAACTTTCATTTAAACCCACAGAGTTGTGGGTCAGTTCCCACAATATTGCAGTAGATTTATTACCACAATCACAAAACCCATCCTGGACTCTCAATATCTTGACATGTGAGTGAAACCCAATAACATCATGACATACCCCGGACATCCTGGACCCATTGTAAGCCAGTCACACCACACAGCGGCACACAGTCTTCATTGTAAGCCATTCCCACCACACAGCGGCACACAGTCTTCACTGTAAGCCAGTCACACCACACAGCGGCACACAGTCTTAACTTCTCTCATCCCCACCCTTACCCCCACCTCCTTATTTAAAAAGTTGCTCCACTGACAGGGGATGCTCTGATCAAAGTGAACAATCTTAAGTAATGTACAAGTTATTTCTCTGATAAAAAATGGTTTAATNCTTCATTGTAAGCCATTCACACCACACAGCGGCACACAGTCTTCACTGTAAGCCAGTCACACCACACAGCCGCACACAGTCTTCATTGTAAGCCAGTCACACCACACAGCGGCACACAGTCTTAACTTCTCTCATCCCCACCCTTACCCCCACCTCCTTATTTAAAAAGTTGCTCCACTGACAGGGGATGCTCCGATCAAAGTGAACAATCTTAAGTAATGTACAAGTTATTTCTCTGATAAAAAATGGTTTAATGAGAGTTTCGATTGTAAATGAAACTTTTGCCAGTCCCATACAGTTCACTTTAAACAGATTCCACTGTAAGTTTCTTGCTTTGCTTCTATAAGGGATAAACTCTCTCTACTTGTAGCAGACTTTTTATTCAACAGCACATGGACAAAACCGTTTGTTCCTGTCTTAGTTTTTTCAAGACTTGCATTTTGCAACGCATTGGCTTTTGAGAGAACAAGAGTTTCTTGGTCTTTTAAAGGCTATAGACAAAAGGGAAGGCTCCTCTTCCATCTTCCCCGAAGTCTAGTGATAACCCTACCTCATGCTGAGTTGCCCCCAAGTCTACTGATAACTCTACCTATACTGAGTTGCCCCCAAGTCCACTGATAACCCTATCTCATAGTGAGTTGCCCCAAGTCCACTGATAACCCTACCTCATAGTGAGTTGCCCCCAAGTCTAGTGATAACCCTACCTCATAGCGAGTTGCCCCCAAGTCCACTGATAACCCTATCTCATAATGAGTTGCCCCCAAGTCCAGTGATAACCCTACCTCATAGTGAGTTGCCCCCACGTCCACTGATAACCCTATCTCATAACGAGTTGCCCCCAAGTCCACTGATAACCCTATCTCATAGTGAGTTGCCCCCGAGTCCACTGATAACCCTATCTCATAGTGAGTTGCCCCCGAGTCCACTGATAACCCTACCTCATAGTGAGTTGCCCCCAAGTCTAGTGATAACCCTACCTCATAGTGAGTTGCCCCCAAGTCTAGTGATAACCCTA
>JAWQUT010000067.1:2348052-2361204 GCA_033807755.1 Ellobium chinense | reverse complement strand
CACTGTAAGCCAGTCACACCACACAGCGGCACACAGTCTTTACTGTAAGCCAGTCACACCACACAGCGGCACACAGTTTTCACTGTAAGCCATTCACACCACACAGCGGCACACAGTCTTCATTGTAAGCCAGTCACACCACACAGCGGCACACAGTCCTCACTGTAAGCCATTCACACCACACAGCGGGACACAGTCTTCACTGTAAGCTAGTCACACCACACAGCGGCACAGTCTTCACTGTAAGCCAGTCACACCATACACACCATACAGCGGCACACAGTCTTCACTGTAAGCCAGTCACACCACACAGCGGCACACTGTAAGCCAGTCACACCACACAGCGGCACACAGTCTTCACTGTAAGCCAGTCACACCACACAGCGGCACACAGTCTTCACTGTAAGCCAGTCACACCACACAGCAGCACACTGTAAGCCAGTCACACCACACAGCGGCACACAGTCTTCACTGTTAGCCAGTCACACCACACAGCGGCACACAGTCTTCACTGTAAGCCATTCACACCACACAGCGGCATACAGTCTTAACTTCTCTCATCCCCACCCCTACCCCCACCTCCTTATTTAAAAAGTTGCTCCACTGACAGGGGATGCTCCGATCAAAATGAACAATCTTAAGTAATGTACAAGTTATTTCTCTGATAAAAAATGGTTTAATGAGAGTTTCGATTGTAAATGAAACTTTTGCCAGTCCCATACAGTTCACTTTAAACAGATTCCACTGTATGTTTCTTGCTTTGCTTCTATAAGGGATAAACTCTCTCTACTTGTAGCAGACTTTTTATTCAACAGCACATGCTATCACACAGATAAGTCTGCTAATTCCAGGACAAAACAGTTTGTTCCTGTCTCGGTTTTTTCAAGACTTGCATTTTGCAACGCATTGGCTTTTGAGAGAACAAGAGTTTCTTGGTCTTTTAAAGGCTATAGACAAAAGGGAAGGCTCCTCTTCCATCTTCCCCGAAGTCTAGTGATAACCCTACCTCATGCTGAGTTGCCCCCAAGTCTACTGATAACCCTATCTCATAATGAGTTGCCCCCAAGTCTAGTGATAACCCTACCTCATAGTGAGTTGCCCCCAAGTCTAGTGATAACCCTATCTCATTGTGAGTTGCCCCCAAGTCTAGTGATAACCCTATCTCATAATGAGTTGCCCCTAAGTCCACTGATAACCCTACCTCATAGTGAGTTGCCCCCAAGTCTAGTGATAACCCTATCTCATAATGAGTTGCCCCCAAGTCCACTGATAACCCTACCTCATAGTGAGTTGCCCCAAGTCTAGTGATAACCCTACCTCATAGTGAGTTGCCTCCCACTGGCCTCCTAACACTTTCCAAGTCTATTGATAGTGAAGGGTGAGCTCTCCCTATGCATAGTATGCCAAGCCTACCTCATATGGAGTGAGCAGTGGTTTACTGAAAGCCGCTCCCCAATCTATTGATAGTCGTGGACAGGCAATCTGGACCCAGCTGAAAGACAAACATAATGTCCCAGATTACAGAAAGCACAAGAGAAGCCTGACAACACCACCATCCTTAGAACCATTATATTGTTCTGAACTTGGAGTGAAGAGATTGTGTCACTAACTGCAGTTTTTGCTGATTGTTGCTGTGTACATGGCTTGAGAGCAACTTACATTTACACGTACATGAAACTTTTGTGTTGCTCAGTCCTGTGTGCTGGACATAACAGTGAGAGGAACCACTAACTCCTCTTGTATTAAGAATATTTCAGATCATACATGATAAGGACAAATGAAAAAGTCTCACCAACATCATTCAACCTGCACTGAATGAAAAGCAAACTTTTATCTGACCTTGACTAGGCTATGCCAGGGCTGAAGGTGACTATGCAAGACTGATATAATATTGAAAGTGGAAGTCATGAGATTATGGCTTAACAAGACTGATATATTGGAAGTGGAAGAGATTATGGCATAACAAGACTGACGAAGTGAAAGAGATTATGGCTTAATACAAAAAAAAAAAAAAGGTAAAATAGATTTAATGCCAATAAAAAGCTGAAAAAATACATTCTTATTTTTCCACGAGTGATAAAAAGCGAATAATATTTGGAAGCACTGAATTTTCTCTATGCCTGTGATGGCTCTGAAAGCTTCCATTTTTTTTTTCTAACTTGGCACACTGCCTTGTTGTTTAGTCAAGATGATAATGATTGTCTAATGTCTAGCACCTTTGTGCTAGTGACAAACTGGGCTTTCCGTGAAGTATTTCAATTCTCTAGGCTATATCTGGTGAAGGAAACAGAGATTTGATTTACAGAGTGAAGAAACTTTCACATGAAGTTGTCTAGTTATTATAATAGCAGACAAAGCTGACTGGACCACATGGTCTAGTTGTGGAGACATCAGTGACAAGAGAGTAAGAATACTATTGAGCATCAAAATTTGGAGGTTTGATGTCCTCTTAAATCACAAATTCCTCCATCTGTCCAGCCCTCAGAATGGATCTGTGCAGCCCACAGGATCTTATCTGATCACCTGACTACTAGTGATCACCTCTTGCTTATGAGAATAGCACAATATCTTCAAGGAGCTGAAAAAGTTGCTGACTGTATAGCCTGCAGGGATAATCTTGTATGTGAAGTTGTGGGGGCATGCAGTGCTTGCCTACAGAGCTGTAAGACTTATCAAGTTCTGCCTATGATTATACTAATCCATGTTAAGCTGCCATTGTGTGGAAAAACTCACGCATCAACATCATTCATCAGCTTGAGCTTGTCGGGAAATATTTCAGACAGTAACACTATCACATACTCTCGCCCTGATGACACAATTGCATCTCGCAGGTTCTGGAAGAAAAAAAACATCAAAACAAAACACTGGACATTTTTGTACCATCCTGATAGAAACACACCATGCTAATGGTGTGTGAAGATTTACTAAGCAAACGTTTCCCAGAAACATAATATTAATATGTCCACTGGGTTAAACACGTCTTCTATATATGCCATGGCTTCAGATATGTTTCAAAAAAAAAAAATTTCTGGATTCTGGAATATCTGCCAGTCTTTTGGATCAGTGGCAATGTTGTTCTTATAAAACTATAACCAAAATGAATGAGTACAGTGTGCTTAAGGAATCTGCAACTTTTTGTGAGGTCTCACCATCTCTGTGCACTCACTTTGATGCTATCATTATTACCAAAGTTAAAAACATTTTCCACAGGCAACTGGGTAGCAGCAGACCTTTCAATGATCTCATCATGTGTTTCACTGGTCATGATCACAAGAACTTAAGAAACAGACTCCTACCTAGTTAATCTATATAATATCACAAGTCATGTCTATGACACAACTCTGTAACACTTCATGAAGGCATTAGTGAAGTTACAATGTCTGACATCACACACACTTGTATCACTTGACTAATGGGACATCAGACATCCATATCACATGACAAGTCTGACATCAGTGACTACCTACATCACACAGCCAGTCTGACATGAGATTTTTTCATGTAACAAGTCTGATATATTATTAGTGACAACCTTAAACTGTCAACTTCACCTGTGATGTTAAGGGGCTGTGATTATCAAATGATGTTATAAAGGAATGTAGCATTTTCTCATGTAAAACTTTTGTAAATAAGAGGAAATTGTGAGCAGCCGAACTGCAATTCAGGAATTTACTAGATTCACAACTAGACTGACATTATGAGGACATTATATTAGACTAATTATTAGATGAAGTCTGACGTCATCGGTGACACATTTGTTTCACATGACTAGTATAACACAGAAGAGATCTATACACTTTCATGACACAACTGGTCTGACATCATCAAAATCACATCTACTGTATATTACACAACTATTCTGATATCAAGACACACTTGACTAGTTGGATATCATCAGAGACACACTTAGATCACACAACTAGTCTCACATCCCATGATGTTGATGTATTTTGACCTGTGGTAACGGTCATTCCATGCTTTGTAACTGGTGTTACATTAGAAATAAAATTGAATTGAATTGAAACTGAAATTGTGATACATTTTTTATATTTCATGATAACTGAACATCTTATGTGACACATGACACTTGTTTCCCACAACTAGTCTGACATCATGAGTGACACACTTAGTAGCACATAATCAGTCTGATGCCATTAGCTACACAGGTCTTTCCACCTGCACTCAAACATACAGTGGTTCATGTGAAAGTCACGACAGCTGCTCATTCACTTGGAAGAATGTCTGGAATGGTTGAATGAGGACAGAATAACAAGCTTTTATCTGGCCTTCAGTTGAGTGTGTTAGGGCTAGGGGTCATCTAGCTGGGCTAGGGGTCATCTAGCTGGGCTAGGGGTCATCTAGCTGGGCTAGGGGTCATCTAGCTGGGAGTTGATGAAAGAGGGACATGGTTTAATCTGAAAATGTTGGTGGTAGGGGATTTAGAAATGCTACATAACAGACATATTTTTCAGAGTTAAGGTAGTCTTATGTTTTAATAAACAATATAAACTAAGAACATGTAGTGACTCGTGCACTTGACAACAGTGACATGAAACCAAGGGCTCAAAGTTCTGATGCTCCTTAATCAGTGCAGGAAGTTTGTCTGTTATTACTTATCAAAGTCTCATTTTCATTGGCTACTGGCTAAAATGATTTTAAACTTTAGAACAGGATAAAAAACCCCTCTGAAATCAGGCAAGGCCTTTTCACTGTGACATACCTCCATGACCTTTGGTGACCCTTGCCTTCCCAAAGTTCCCAGAATGATCCCAAGTTTCTTTGCATTGGTTGCTATAGCGATGGCTTCCTGTCTGACCTGATGCATCCTCTGGATGTCATAATATTCTCTGGTGAAGGCTTTGTTGTAGGGATCATATCTGAAAAAGTTATAGACTCACTTTACATCTAACACTCAGCACACATCTTGCAATAGGACTGGGCAAAGATCCGGTTCGAAAACTGGTTATCCAGATATTCGGACGAATCCGGTTAACCAAATTTTAGACTGGACTTGCTTTTCAACTTGGATTTCGAACCGTATTTGCATTTGGTTCGTTTCGCAGCGGCCAATCGGATCTCGTTATCCAAATTCGTTTTGAAAACGCGAGAGAGAGGTGAGGGCTGCGCGTGGAACTGCGCCAGCGGAATGTGTGGCCTAGCCTAGGACACAAGGTCGGGCAGCCTAGCCTAGCATGTCATTTTTCGTGTCTTGCACAAAAGTGGGTCAAGCTTCAGTAGGCAAGAAAAGGCTTGTTAGCAAGGAACAGGGGAAGGGAGGGGCACCACCGTTTTGGGGGGCAGACGATGTAGGGGCGGGAAGGGCTCAGTCACTACTCACTCAGCTATGATCTACATCATACCATGTACAAAACAAAACGAGAGAGAGAAAGAGAGAGAGAGAGAGAGAGAGAGAGCCAGCGAGAGAGAAAGGGGGTGGGTGGCAATAGGTTTGATTACTATTTCTTTGTTTCATAGACGTTTAGATTTTTTGAGGCTATGATTATGCAACTAAAGGCAAGATGCATGTCCAATTTTGTTTGGCCCATGGCCTGATAAATAAATAAATAATAGTGTAAGCAAAAATCACACACACACACAAAAAAACATAAAAAAATAAAAAAAACCGAAAAGTTTTGACCGTTTTATAAATTATAAGCTTGAGCGATCGAAGACGCACAAGAAAGGAAACGGAAGGGGGGAGGGGGAGGAGGGAGGAGGGGTTGGTGTAGATCTAGTATTTCCTCCCCATTTAACGCTACAGTAGGTCTAGTGTGACGCGCTGGCTCGCGAGCACGCGAGCGAGAGAGAGCGGGTCAGTCGTGACTGCCGCTAGGATGAATCAACCGATCTGGATTTACTTTCGTCAGTTGTTTAAAATTTGGTTCCCAAACCGGTTATCCAGTTTTTCATAAACGGATCACCCAGATAACTGGTTACCCGCAAAGCAGTTCGCTGCCCACCCCTATCTTGCAATACTGGTATCGATGTTGGCAATACTGGTATCGATGTTGGCAATACTGGTATCGATGTCTCTATCGGAGCTTCATAGTCCAGTCCTTGTGAAGTCGACAACTCAATCACATTTTACTTTTTGCTCGGTTATGTTTTCTTATCCCCTCCCCCTTCCCTCTATGAGAAGGAAGGAAAATGCAGACAAAGATTTTTCTTGGTGTTTATAAGTACACACTGCAGCAGCAAGACCTAATGAGTTTGATGAAAGTACGAGGCCAGGGAGTGAACAGCTATAAGCACAAGGAACAAGAAATGCAAAGAATACTGTATATCATCCACTGAGTTCTGTGTGTTGAGTGGTACTGGCTTTAAAAGCTTTCTTCTGGCAGCAACCCTAAATAATTTACATCTTGGCCTTCCCATCTGTCTTGTCTAGATTCAAGCTTACTGTTTATCTTTAATCATCTTCTAGAAGGGACATTCATTCACACATAGAATATACTGTGACCTGTGCAAGCAACCATCATTCATTCTTGGAAATGTGCAAGCAACCATCATTCTTTCTTGGAAAGGGAAGTCACTCTGCAACACTGGCTGCAAGACATGGCTGGATTTTATTTTTGTCTTTCCTCAATCTGTAATAAAGAAAACCTTTCCCACCTAATTTTCAGTTCGGTTTATGTTGGCCCCAGGCTTACAGCTGAAGTAAAACACTTCAAAAAGACAAAATTCTATTACATTTAAACAGGAAACAACAAAAAATTAAGCTCTGTGGTTGGCCACAAAACCACTGAATACAGAATAGCCAGAACCAGGTTCAAGACTGAATACAGAATAGCCAGAACCAGGTTCAAGACCCACTGACTAGCTGGAGTGTTTTTACTCAGGTTTTATTATACTGTTTGAGAACTGTGAAAGGGTTGTTGAAATGGCACTAGACAAGTGGTCATATTATGCTGCAGGCCAAATACACAGAAAATATAAATGACCATCCCAGGAATCCAGTCCCTATAGCTGGTAGCTTCAATTTGCAGATGGAAGAAAAAACACGATCTGAGAGACCACAATGGTCTTACTCTAAGAATAAATGACAGGTTTTATTTGTATTCATGAGTTAAAGTAAGTGCATCAATGTTTAAAATACATATTGGAAATGATCAAAAATATTCAAATAATTTTTCTTCAAAGTGAGTTATTGAAATATGAGAGTCTGTCATACAGATGAGGGTTCATTGTTTTCACTGACCTATATGCTGGGATGTGTGGATTGTGAATCATGATCGACTCTAGGTGAAACCTGCCATCTCCCAAATACCTGAGGACAAAGAAAATAACTCTTGACCTAACACATACTTTGACACGAACACCATCAGAGATACCCTTATACTCAAATACAGTCAAACCAAAATTCACCTGACCAACTAAATCCTGTTGTAGTTTGGATTACCCATGATAAGGAAAAATGGCAAGAGTGAAATGTTTTGTGCACATCAGACTAATTGCAAGGCAAGACAACCAAGAGCAGCTTTAAAATTTATAGGATTTTTTTCTGCTAAATTTGTTTCAATATCCTGCGTTTGGACATGTAGGAAAAAAAACCACTATCACTGTAGGGTAAAAGCATATACCAAAGTGGTAACACTGGTCTGGCAGTAGGAGGACTCCTTTAGTCTCTTTCAAAATGACAGTATCTAGTTGGACAAAGCAACATCCTGGGACTTGCCTGAAGTGAACTTGGACTAGAGATGCAAAGCAAAGCAGCTTTGTCAGAATGTAATATCTAAACTTGACAGATCCATTACTTAGACACTCCCAAAGCAACTGTGTGAGATCAGAGTCTAATATCTAGACTTCAAAGATTCATCAAGTAAGACACTTCCAAAGCAGCTATGTCAGAATGTAATATCTAAACTTGACAGATCCATTACTTAGACACTCCCAAAGCAACTGTGTGAGATCAGAGTCTAATATCTAGACTTCAAAGATTCATCAAGTAAAACACTTCCAAAGCAGCTATGTCAGAATGTAATATCTAAACTCGACAGATCCATCACTTAGACACTCCCAATGTAACTATGTGAGAGTGTAATATCTAGACTTCAATAATCCATCACTTAGACACTCCCAAAGTAACTATGCGAGAGTGTAATATCTAGACTTCAATAATCCATCACTTAGACACTCCCAAAGTAACTATGTGAGAGTGTAATATCCAGAGTTTTAAGATCCAGTACTTAAAGTCTCCCAAAGCAGTTATGTGTAATATCTAGACTTGAAAGATTCCGTGCTTAAAAACTCCTCTTAGCACACATGAGAAGAGTCCACAAATTTTCCCAGAAAACTTCTTTCAGTCATGATCCACATTGCTGTAGTGAAGTCAATTTGCACCAAACATCTTAATTTCACACGTCAAAGACCAGATACAACAGTACTCTAAATCTAGGTTTAGGCCAGGCTTGGATGGTGTGCACTGAAATCCCAAGTGGATAAAGGAAGAAGAAAATGCATACTGAAAAGCGGAGTCATCAATTTGCTTCTCCAATATGGATTCTATTCATAGAAAATACCAAAGTGTGGCCTAGCAATTACAAAAGTCCAAGCTAATGAGACCAGAAATGATCAGATCTAGCCACATAGGGGCCATATAGAAACTTCTGGGAGATAATGAACTGATTTTATCTTCCTTTGGCATTTAGCAAATTAAAAAATTAATCCATACTGTCAGTGAGAAAAATGTGTATTAGAGAGTTTTGCCACATTCGGATATTTTTACTGATTTGATGTACCAAAATACACAATTCTTAGGGTTTGGCAACACTGGCCCATCATTCTTAGTTCTCAACGAATGTTTCAGGAGACTACTGACTGTAGGCCCTTCCTCTCTCTTTTTCTCTCTTTCTCGTGTCCTGTCCCGTTTCCCCCACCCCTCCTCTGTCCTCATCTTTGCTGCTAGACATCTTTTCATTCTTTCAGCTCAATCCATTCTACCCCCATGATATGCCAATGAAACCAAATTTTATGATAGGCAATAAACCACAGTCTCACCTTAGAACAACAACTCTATATCCTACAAACAAAAAATCTAATGAAGATATTACTGCACTGTATTAAGGGATGAGATAAAATGTACACAGTGATACACATGCTGATGTGGCTAAAGTCATTGTCACTCAAGACAGCCCTGAGGAACACAATTAACGACATGAAAACCCCTGTGGACTTACACAATGGCATCTGTATCTGTTAACTTAGGAGAGGTACAGCCTAGAATTTCCCCAGGGGACAAAGGCTTGCTCTGTGGTGTGATGACTGTATACTCTGAACTCAGCTCTTGCCTGGCACTCTGAGAAGATACACCTTAGACTAACATTATATGTATTACTAGCAGTGCTATTATTTGTCACACACAAGACTAGTAAGATACAGTTGACTATTCAGTGCCATTATTGTCATGTGCAAGACTAGTATAGTATGATTTGCTATCAGTGCCATTAATGACACGCATCACTCTAGCATGGTGTGATTATTATCAGCGCCATTAATGACACGCATCACTCTGGCATGGTGTGATTATTATCAGCGCCATTAACGACACGCACCACTCTGGCATGGTGTGATTATTATCAGCGCCATTAATGACACATATCACTCTAGCATGGTGTGATTATTATCAGCGCCATTAACGACACGCATCACTCTAGCATGGTGTGATTATTATCAGCGCCATTAATGACACGCATCACTCTGGCATGGTATGATTATTATCAGTGCCATTAATGACACGCATCACTCTTGCATGGTGTGATTATTATCAGTGCCATTAACTACATACAGCAAATTAAAATGATACACATGGGTTTTACTATCAGTACCATGACACATAAAGGTGGCAGGATTTTCCAGAGGACTGTGCCAAAGCAAACAAAAGGCAGCAAATGTCAAGGAATATCTACATGCAATATAAAAGGAGAAGAGATGGTAACCTCTAAGTAAACAACTAGTGGACATGATTTGACATGCCATGAAGAGAGGCTGAATTGATCAATGTCTAAATAAGCAGTGTGATGAAAGATGGCTGACAAATATTTCTCTGTGATAACAGGTTGAGTAAACAGTGTATGGTCACTGCACAGTGCTGATTGGTCTCAGTTATGACCAGTGCAGGAATGCTTCCTTTCACTCTCTGCTTGTTTTGTAGACAGGCCAAGCAACACAGGCATTGTGTCTATGCATGCTAGTGACAGTTTCATAATTCCTAGTGAGATCATGAGAAATTTCATTTCATATCATTTCTCTTACATGTCAACATTTAGATAAGACAAATTCCATTCTCTAGGAATCAACTCACTTCAGCAGATGTCCAGCGTATGCGTGTCCTGTTAATTATATTCCCTGCTTCTGCAAGTTCAGCTGTATTGTATGAAAACTGGCCATAGGATTTTCAACTGACCTTCAGAGCAGCAACAAACTGTTGCATAATGATGAAAAACAAACAGGTTTGTCAACCCCTAAATATCATTTTGCTAATTCTGGTTGCAAATTCAATCCATTTTTCTTCTTTTGTTTATTTCATTGTCATTCAGTATGGAAGACTGTTGTTAGCTTCTTACATCATCAAACAATGATGTAAACATTCAATTCTGCGTTTGCTCTAAGGTAAAATTGACCTACTTATTAACTACGGTACTAATATGTATCATTTACAGCTTCATAAGGTGGTTTTGTATGATTTCTCAGTGTCAGACAGCATGATGGGGTAAAGAAAATGATGCTCCTCTCATAAATTAAGGCAGCCAAGAACTAGTCTGGAAATACAAAATCCTGGGTTTCACCTGAGTGTGCTTAGGTTAGGGTTAGTTAAGGAAGGCACCTATGTGAAAGTGTAGATGTGGATTTAATAGATCTGTAAATTAGGACCTTTCCAAAGATCAGTCCAGGAAGTTCCCCGGAAAACCTGCTTTCAATCATAATCTAGACTATCTCAGCAAAGCTGACTTGCAAACTATAATGGAACATCATGTGGAAGTCCAGGGACTGTATGACTATGACTGCATGATTTTGTCTAACTTTGTGTACTGGTGGTAACTACAAGAAACATCACTGATGTTTGAGGGGTTTCTTCAAGTACCCCCACTGTGCACAGTTGGACAGCACTGTGCATATAGGCCCAGATGGAAGACTGATTTGGGGGATTAACTGATCAAAGCAGTGCTGACTAAATTAAATCTAGGTTATATTTGATTAGGCTTGCACAATAAGTATCCATGTCCAAAATGTCAATAAAGAAGAATACAGAAATAGAAGAGCTTAGTCATGGAATCTGCTTCTCTCATGTGGATTTCATTCTTCACTAAACCATATTACTATCTCTCTGACTTGTCAATGTTCAATCTACTGAGATGGGAGTCAGTCAGACCTAGAGTCTAGCCGCATGGTCGCCATAGAGAAACTTCCAGGAAGTAATCAACTCATTCCACCTATTTCTATAGTAAACCAAGACTGAATACTGCTGGTGAGAAAGTGCAAATCAAACGGTTTTGTTGTGAATTTGGGTATTTCTGTTGATGTTCTGTACCAAAATATGAAAATGTACTGTAAGGGTTTGCAAGTCTGAATCTGAATAAAATCCCTGCAATAACTAAAGACAGCCAAGGAATTCTGCTGTTTTATGGATAAAGGCTGTATGTGGCAAAATCACAATTTTATAGAGATGCAGAAAACTTCAGTGTTGCACCTCTTACTCCTATTTAATTAATCAATGGTGTATTTAACAAACTATCTTGAAATCTAACATACAAGAGAATAACTTTAAGGAATAATAGAGACCATCAGGTTCTATCAAGCAGCGGCAAATGAAGAATTTGAAATGTGACCAAATTTGGCTTATACATTACTATACAATCTTTTCCCATCAAACAGCAGGACTGGCTATTGTGCCCGTTTTCCAACTGACCTGCAGAGCAGCAACAAACTGTATTGTGCTGACCAGTGCTAACCTTGTTCCAGGGTCAAAGTTGAACTTGAGAGTTTCAGTGAGGTGCAGCGAGTCAATCTTGATATCAACAAACACATATAACATCTGGACTCCCTCTGTCTGGTCTATAGGAACTGAAAATACACATAATAAAACATCTGGAATCCATCTGTCAGGTCTATGGGAATTCAGAACACATATAATATAACATCTGGAATCCATCTGTCAGGTCTATGGGAATTCAGAACACATATAATATAACATTTGGATTCCATCTGTCTGGTCTATGGGAACTGAAAATACACATAATAAAACATCTGGATTTCATCTGTCAGGTCTATGGGAATTCAGAACACATATAATATACAATTTGGATTCCATCTGTCTGGTCTATGGGAATTCAAAACACATATAATAAAACATCTTGATTCCATCTGTAAGGTCTATGGGAATTCAGAACACATATAATATAACATTTGAATTCCATCTGTCAGGTCTATGGGAAGTCAGAACACATATAATATAACATTTGGATTCCATCTGTCTGGTCTATGGGAATTCAGAACACATATAATATAACATCTGGATTCCCTCTGTCTGGTCTATGGGAACTGAAAATACACATAATAAACATCTGGATTTCATCTGTCAGGTCTATGGGAATTCAGAACACATATAATATAACATTTGGATTCAATCTGTCAGGTCTATGGGAATTCAGAACACATATAATATAACATTTGGATTCCATCTGTCAGGTCTTTGGGAATTCAGAACACATATAATATAACATTTGGATTCCATCTGTCTGGTCTATGGGAATTCAAAACACATATAATAAAACATCTTGATTCCATCTGTCAGGTCTATGGGAATTCAGAACACATATAATATAACATTTGGATTCCATCTGTCTGGTCTATGAGAATTCAGAACACATATAATATAACATTTGGATTCCATCTGTCTGGTCTATGGGAATTCAGAACACATATAATATAACATTTGGAGTCCATCTGTCTGGTCTATGGGAATTCAGAACACATATAATAAAACATCTGAATTCCATCTGTCAGGTCTATGGCAACTGAAAATACACATAATAAAACATCTGGATTCCATCTGTCAGGTCTATGGGAATTCAGAACACATATAATATAACATCTGGATTTCATCTGTCAGGTCTATGGGAATTCAGAACACATATAATATAACATCTGGATTCC